>JASXTE010000034.1:0-264432 GCA_030280995.1 Hemileia vastatrix
CAACAAGACAACTAAAATAACAGCTTTTCTTTCAAATTGTGAAAGACAAATAAATATATCTTTACTTTTAAATCTTTTCTATTTCTACTTGATTTAATTCGAGTGTGATTCACATTCTCACATCTTAACATTCATACAGAGATACACGCAAATTTAGTATGTGATTGAATATCTGTTGAAGCAAACAATGTAAATCTTGTGTGGTTGTTGATATACACACTGGCAGACAAGATGAAAAAGAAAGAAAAAAAGAAAGAAAGAAAGAAAGAAAGAAAGAAAGAAAGAAAGAAAGAAAGAAAGAAAGAAAGGGAAAAAGATCAATCTTACTTTGCCTGAGTGAAGTTTACAAGGCAAAATCAATTGGACACTTTCATTTGCCTGAAGAAGGATGAAAAAGTAGCGAAATAACTTGAAAGACGCTTCAATGTTCACTGTTGAATGTTCTTCAATCTTACCTTGTGTCGAGATAAATATCATTCGTTTTTTCGCTAAATTTGTCACAAGCGAATCAAGTGAATGAGAGGAATTTATTAAAGGCGTTCTAACTCGGACCTCTGGCCATTTAGCAGGAAAAAAAGGGACAAATAAAATGAATGTTGTTCTTGTCGTTGTTGTTGTTGTTGTTGTTGTTGCTGTCGTTGCTTATGCTGTCCTTGTTACATCATGGACCATGGAGGCCAATTTCACCTGCCCTCTTCTCTAATTAGCTTACAAATAATTAGGACAGACAGTGAAATTAAGGAAAAAACAGGGAAGAAGAGAACAAAGTATATACCGTTATTCGCCGACGACAAATCAATCAGATCGATCAGTCAATAGTCCATAGTCAATAGTCAATAGTCAATGGTCAATAGTCGAACAGTGAACAGTGAACACTCGAGTGCATGAACAAGTTAATTTTATGACGTAAACGACTTGATCCTTTTTATTTTCTTCTAGTAAAATGTGTCCAGTTGGATCATTTGGTCTGAGGAAGGAGGGAAATTATCGATGTTGTTCATCTGATCTCTCGATGGAGCTGTCCAAGCATTTTTACTTCTACAAAGTGGATTCCTGGCACTAGTTACTGGTTGACTTGTATCCTGATTGGCTCGACCATTCATTTGACCAGATCTCAGTGACTTGCCTCCTTGACCGTTGGTTTGGTGGATCGATAATTGACCGACCACAGTTGGTCCACTAGTTACACCAATTACATCAATTACACTGTCCGAGGTGGTTGCCTGATGATGAGAAGGGAGATTTGTCTTGTCGATAATGATGTTTTCTTTTGTTTGTCTTGCACTTTCACCTTGATTTGTGGTATTGGTGACCATTGCGATCTTATTGCTGGGACGTGAACACAAAAAGCAACAAATAAATGAACAAATGGTACTCAGGTCACATGGTGTGTCACGCCTTCTACAAAATACTATGGAAGCAATGACACCGAGAATTGCAAATAGACCTCCCCAGAGAGTCACTTGTTCACGACTGTTATTGGACCAATTGACCGATTGACCAGGAGGAAACATTATGATTGATCAAGCAAGTTCACATGTGAAAGTTACAAATGTTGAAATAAGTTGAATCCATGAGAACCGGAAAACATGGTTAAATGTACATTGTACATTGTTCATTGTTCAGGAAGATTGGAAGATTGTATGGTTGTATGGTTGTGAAGATGGTCCAATTGAACAAATCGGTAGAATTGACCAATGGTAATTTCATTGTATGATAGCCAAGTCGTATGTGTAGGTTCACACATTGATCCAAAGTCCGAACATCCAGAACAACCAGGAAAAGGAGAAACACGTTTCGCCAGTCAGTGTATTACATTTCATGCAAAGAAGTGAGAAAAGGAAAGAAAAAGAAAGAACAGAAATAGCAAAGAGTCAGCCATGAGGTTGATCAATGTACCATGAATCATTCATGAAGACGACCAAACAGAGCGTGAGAAAAAGAAGAAAAAAAACGAAAAAAAAGAAAGAAAGAAAGAAATAATTCAAATTGAAGATGAAGGTGACTCGTAAGGTAAATTAAATGTAACAAATGTAACAAATGTAAAATTACATAATTTGTGTTGCTGACTTAGATCCACAGCACGAAGGTTCAGCTTGTTCAAGACAACATTTTTCTGATGAATCACATTGATAAACATTCGATGGATTAGAGAATCCTTTTTTTGAGTCAATCATACAATCTATTTTTGTACTTTTACCCTTCAATGACAACGGAAGAGGTAAATTGTTCAATTTTTTGTCATCATTTAACGAACTGAAAGAAGACAAAGAAGACAAAGAAGATTTTGATGATGAGGGTAAAGTTGAAGTTGACAAAATTGTTTTACTCATTTCATTAGAAGTCATCGGTAGTAAGACTGCTGCTTCAACTGATGACATTAACAAATGAACGATAAATGGAGTTATCATCAATCCTGTTAACCACACGATTAAAAGTCGTTTCAGCTTGACAATCGTAGGACAGTTTGTCACTTTAATCCAAGTGACTTCGTAAGCGCCTTCCTGGTCGACTTGATCTTTATTGTTGTCATGATCATCCTCATCGTCGTACTCAGACAAAGGATTCATCACACTGAAGATAACCAAATGACAAAGCAAGTCAAAAGGATCACATCCACAGTGACACTGACACTGGGTCAAGTCTGTGAGATGAAAGTTAAACTTGTCAATGTGTTTGGTCTACTCTTGACACTGAATACACAGAAACACACACACAGGAACAGAAACAGAAACAGAAACAGAAACAGACACACCAAATATTACTGAGACCTTTTTTCGGCTCTGATTGTGCTTGTATTTGGTTGCTCCTGGTTTCAAAGAGAGACAAAAAAAAGAGTAAAGAGATAGAAAACAAGGACCAGTGATAAAGAGAAAGTTGAAGAGACAGAAAGAAAGAGAAAACAAAACTAACCGGATAAATAAAACAACATAACGAGACACACACCAATGATATTTGGCTCACGGACACGAAGACACACATACACACAAAATCATCCATGCGAAAGAAGTTACAAGTGCGGTGTAACAATTTTCCTCTGTCGGTCATTCGGTTATCGAGTCAAAGATAGTAAAGACAACCAAGAGAACACACACCAAAAAAAGAGAGAGACAATGACTACGAGGGAAAAAATAGACTACAAGGAAAGAAAAAAATTCATCGACTAAAGGAAAACCCGCTGGTCAGACTAATACAGTCGTAATAAAGAACTGGTCAAGGCAAAAACAAGGTAATCGATTCAATTAGTAACACTTTGACCAATTTGCTCGCCACTACATCACTGTACATCACTGTGGTATGCAGTGTAATCTAACCATCCATCGAGCAACCGAGTAAATCACTTGACTGTCCACTCGATTCACTTTCATTCTCACAAGAAGAGACAGAAAAAGAACCAAAAAAGAACAAAAAAAGAACAGAAAAGACACTCTTATTTTGCTTTAGTCATTTCTCGCTGCATTAAAAGACATCCATCAAATGTACAACAATTCACCCTTGAACATTAAACGTAACATTTTTCCACATCCGAGTGTACTAATGTGAACAATTTACTTGTTCTAAATGTTCTTTACTCTTTAACACATAAGATGATCATTTGACGACTGTTCTTTTCTTCAACACTTTTAAACAAATGCACAACAAACTCAAATATCTCTACAGATGGTATTAACAAGAACAAATATTCATGAGAATGACAATGACATTTGCTTTTGGTCAATTCTTTTCATCGGTTAATTTATTCCTGTGAGAAGAATTTAAATGAAAGACCAGGTAAACCCAATAATAAGAATGTCTTATTTCTTTTCCCTCTTTCACTTGAATGCTTATTTCTTCTTCTTCTTCTCAGAAGGACAATCAACTTAGGAATGAATAAATTGAGCGACATCTTGACTTCTCTTCTTTCAATTTGCCAAATGGACATTTGTATTCAGCTGCATCTGGTGAAACACATGGCAAGTGGATGTATGTAAAGTAACCTTTTTCGGATGCGCAAGTTGTTCTATGAATGTTCTCTTGTCGACCCGTCCACCCATCAACATAACTTCGCTCGAGTTCACTTGGGACTGGGTCCTGGTCAAAAGTGGCCACTGGTCGTAGGGATGACAAATTACTCTGCATTACCCAATATTCAGGTGACTGCTTGTCACAAACATTACTTTGAATATTCCGTCACTTTGCATCGCCAAATCAATCAACTTCAAGGTTGCTCCAATCGTGATAAATACAACTTGTACATCACATTCACATCACTTGACCTGTATACTGTTGGACCATACAATTGACCAGTAACTACAACTATCAACTTTGCACTTGGTCAATGTTCCTTTAATTGCCAATGAAATAAAGGTGTCTGCAATGTCTAAATGATTTCTAGTTCATCATGATAAATGAACATTCAAGTTGATTTGGGTTGATTCACGTGACTTGCAGCTGACAATATGAGTTCAATGGATGAACATTGAAAATCACTAGCTTTTGTATGTGTGTGTGTGTGTGTGTGTATGTCTTTGAATGTCTTTGTGTGTCAATGACTGGGTGTACTCGTGTCAGGATGAAAAATCACCGGTTGACCAGTACACTGTGTAACAGGGCAATTCGAATTTATGTTCACGTTCGTAGTGAGCACATTGACATGTAAATATTAGAATATATATATATATATAGAAATGTAAACTGTAAAAAATAACTTTACAACTTACACAGAAAGACAGGTCACAGAGAAAAGTGTGGAGAAATAAATTCGGTGGTTTAACAGTTGTATTGAGCAATGGACTTGCAAAAATAACTGAAAAAAGCAATTTACTGTTTGTTTCATCGGCAAGTACTTACAGAGTGAGACTCGATGCGAGAATGAATGTCTTCCAGTTATTACTCAAACATCATAACATTACAAATAACGAAAGAAGTAAGGAAGGAAAGAAGTAAAGAAATAAAGAACTCGACTGCAAGATACAAGTACAAGTACATGTACAATCCCTGTTGCCTTGTGTGCCAATTTGCAAGTTAAAGCTGTCGATGAAATCAAAATAAGCAGCTGTTTGTACAGGAGAAAGAAGTTTTATTTTCTCTTTTATGATCCTTGAATCACATTTAGCAGGAAAATTCTCACACACGTAAACAAAGCAAGTCAAATATCAGATGAAAGTTAGTTTACCAAAGATAATCGCTACTTTGGGAGCTGAGTCACTTTATTTTCATCCAAAGGGCCAAACTGAATGTAGATGTAATGTCAGGCTTGAGATGGCTTGATGAGGTAGAAACAGTGTTTGCAGTAAATTAAGGTGCGATCATAGTGTGTATTCTGTGTACTACTGTGTCTACTGTGTCAGTAGAGTGTATTTCATGCTGCAAATCAGGTGAAAGTAGATGTGAACAGTTTGTACATTTCCACATCTTCCATTTGCCATTTGCAATCTTCTATCTCTCACTTTCTCTCATTCTCTCATGCCCCATCTTCATATTGTCACTGAGTCAACTTTGTTCTGTCACAAAAATCACAGTGAGATTCACAAAGTATCCCGAAAGAGATGAAAGAGAATATTCATTTCTGAAAGTCAAGCAACATCAGTGTCAACAGGCCTGACGGTCTTTTTTTTTCTGATACTCTTACGCTTTTTTGTCATTCTCTTTTTACCTTTCTCATTCCTTTTTTTACCTTTCTCATTCCCTTTTTACCTTTCCACCTTTCTCACTATACTCTTATCTTCTCTTCTCTGCTGTCCTCTTCTTTCATTCGTTAAACTGGAAAGACAGGAGAAACGCACTACTGCTTGTACTATTGATTGGTTGGCCTCGTGCGATATTTCTACCGAATTGTACAAGGAAGGACACAAGCAAAGCACCAGTAAGTACTATTGATCGGTTAGAACTTAGCGAGCACCTGTCGAGTTCTAGTCATGTCGAGTTGTTCTCAACAGCGCCATCCATTCGCTCAGGTCATCGGTTGGTTGGTGGACCTTGTACTTTCATTTTCCTCTATTTTCATCCCCTTTAACTGTAACTGTATGACTGTATGACTGTACAATTGTGTGACTGTGTACAACTGTACTAGTGTGTAAGTTCACCCTTTAACTTTGTCTGTCTGACTGCTTGTGTGACCTAAAAAGAAGAATTGAAAAGGAAAAAGGAAAAAGGAAAAGTCAACGTCTCTGAAAACGCATCATTTACTGTGATGTCCTATTGAGGCCGAGCGAGTAAATTTCTCTTCTCTTCTCACTGTCAAGTCAACTGGTCAATTTGGGAAAAATGTAAAGGAAAAAAAAGATGAAAAAAAAAATAAAGAAAAAGACCAACGAGTCATACCAACGAATGCTATGTTTTTGTTGGTGTGCAATCTTGTTCTTCATTCATGTTTCACTTGTCACCATGAAAAGGGGTAAATTGAATGAAATTTCCTCCATTTTGTTTCCTTGCAAAGTACATTACACGTGAATTACGGTCACAAGTATTTTATTTTACTTGGTAACATTGGGAATAAAATTCAATTCATCCAAAATAAAAAAAAGAAAGAAAGAAAGAAAGAATTGAAGAAAAATAGTAGAAAAGAATCTCACCACATCTTTCATCTTGAAATGTCCGATTTTTTGCTTCTCTTTTTCCCATTCGGTGAAGAGTAAATGCAGTTTAGTTTTATTGTGTTCAAGTTACAAGAAAATAAAGTTGACTGTACAAAAGTGTATTTGCAGAGTAATTCAATTCAGTGTAATATGATAAAATGGTAAAATAGGAGAATGAGAGACGACAACGACCAATGGTTAAATGTTGGCAAATGGTGAAATGGTGAAATGGTGAAATGGCACAAGAAATACGACCATTCAAATAGTCACAGGGACAAATGTTTACCTGGTCATCAAGGGATGAGGATTTACCCATCTTCTAGTGAATAGGTGGATGAAAGTTTTGTCTGAATCTTTTTTCCATCTTCCTTGTCAAAGGTACTTTCATCGTCAAGTCTGCCAACGAGGCAGTTGTCAATTGTACACTTGACTCCATACACAGCCATGAGCAAGCCGAAAAAACCTCCTTCCAAAGGATCCAGGTACCACAAGTCAGGATGAAGCTCAATCACTTCCACCGTTATGGCAATTGCAATGCAAAACACACCGGATAAAAGAGTATTGACGGCTGTACCAGGGGGAAACAAAGAACAGAATGAACAGTCACAATTGGGAAGAATACTACCAATACAGTAAAAGTACAAGTTTAAGAGAGACCAAAGTTGATGTTAGATGCACGAGGACCAGATGACAAGTTTACCCGTCAATTAGACAAAATCAGGTTACACCAGTGAATCATCTTGCATCTTTACCTCACTCACAACTTGCCTTAACTTGTTCTATTCCACAGTCATGACCGTGATTTAAGTCTTTCAGACCAATGATAAAGTCAAGAGAATAAAAATCATTCGCATGGAAGAACCTTCATTCACTTTAGTGTTGAAATTTTTTCTTTTCTTTTTTATCTTATTTTTTTTTCTTGCCAGTTTCACTCTTCTCACCATCTCAACTTGTCAATGATCTTTTGTCAAGTAAAAAGAGTAAAAAGACACTCACAGTCTACGAGAATGGACTCGTTTTGTAGCAATCGATATAACCAGTACTTGGAAATAGAAGCAAAAATGAAAATTACCGATGCAGCCAGTGATAACCAAAATAACCATTTGCTCTGAAAAAAAAGAATAAAAGACAAGCAAATGAATAGAAAGAAAGAAATATACATGTTAAAGTTATATAAAAGTATGAAAAGACAAAAATTGAATAATAATTTTTCTTTTAAAACATTCCTCCTCTTACGAAAAACCTCAGGTGAATAGTAAATTGACGTGATGCATTTTTCTTTGAGTAAATTTTGACATGGACTCATGATAAATTCAAGTCAATTTGTTCAAGCAGTTTGAGTTATACACCAGAAAGAAGGATAAATGCACTCACATTTCCCGATTCAGGTTGAATAAATAAGTCGACGATTGCTTTACCAACAACTCCGATTGAGGAAACAATTATTAAACCACCAAGCCAAATGCATGCTTTATGTTCATGAACTTGATGGCCTTTGACAGCTCTCCAGTATCGCCAGAAAACAATTAAACTTGCCAAAGCATCGAGTAAACAATCCGCCTGTCAGAATAATTTAAAAGTTAGTCTCATGTCAGTGTAAGAGAAAACTTTTAGATGAAAAATGTCCATTGAATTTTATCATCATTCACTCATCAGTATGAACTTTTGTTGTAATGTGTGTGTGTAAAAATAAAAATATCTCACACACAATGATGTCAAAACAAACTGATTTAACTGTTAAACAAATTGTTGCCGCGTGAGGAAAAATTATATATATTGATAATTGAATGTTATCCAATGTTGTTTGTCTAAATGGTGAACTGAGTGGACTGGTGAGTGTGTGATTGAATGAATGACCCTAATAATTAAGCTATTTTAATCCAATGGACAAAGAAGAGGACATAAAAAGAAGAAAGAAATAAAAGAAAATAAATGTCCACATTGAATGATAAACTTACGGCAAATGCAGCTGTTGATGCTGAGGATCTTAGAGACGCACAGATTATTCCAGCAACGCAAAGGACCAAAGAAGCCAAAAAGGAAACCAAAGAAATGTAAATTGCTAGTTTCCAAAGTGAATACATTTTTTTATCCTCCTCAACATGGTCAAGTGGTGGTGCTTTGATTGAGATGGCAAAAACTACTTCCACACAAATTGTTGCAGCCACAGAGAAAGAAAAAGTATAAAAGTATAAAAGTATAAAAGGAAAGAATGAACAAGGGAAGATTTATAAATTCGAATATCAGCCTTTGACAATAGAAAAATGAAGAGGTTGAAGGGAGTAAAGAAGTAAAGAATTGAACAAGTGAAGAACTGAACAATTGAACAAGTGAAAAACTGAAGAAGCGAACTTTCAACATAAAAAAAGAATAAGAGGAAGAAAAAACGACCAGAGCATCCGATTGAGCCTGGTGAAAGTAAAAGTGTATAAAGAAGAGGTAAAAATGGAATTCTAATGGAATGCCAGCTGGTATTGCTATGAATAGTGATTGGGATTCTTTGCTTGAACTTTTCTTCTCGCATCTTTATCTCGCTTTTCTCTCTCTCTCATCTTTTTTTTCCTCTCTTCTTTCTCTTCTTTCTCATCTTCCACATTTGCCCGTGTATTCATAGAGAAAGAGAGAAAGAGAAAGAAAGTACTTCACAATCACATTGACATTTACATTCACATGTCTATAACAACGTGAATATGTGTTTCACTGTCAAATTGAGTTAGCCATGTCACCAATTTTGACAATTACTCGTGCACATAAGGCATTTGATTATGCAGGCAAAGCCAATTTTTGTGTTCTTCTTGCAATATAATTGTTCAACTGAAATGACAAGAGTGCAAATTTTACTAAAAGTACAATACAGGACACACAATGTGATTTAAATGTATATAAAATGTGAAATATGAAAGATGAAAGATGAGTTATATAAAAATATATCAAATGGACGTAAAAGAAGAGAAAAAAAAATAAAGTAAAAATGTAAAAAGGTAAAAATATAAAATATAAATTGTTCAACAATATGGAATGAAAAGTAGAGATACTTCGCATCTGTTTAACAATTGTTTCTATAATTGATTTTACTTTCTTTCATTTAACATGGTTACAATGAACACTGGCATATTGTATGGAGTTGGAAAGAAAGAACAGTTGAGAAAAAGAGACAAAAATGTATAAGAAAAAAACAGGGTGAAAGATGCAACAACAGCAGGTGCAACTTGCAACTTGCAACTCGAGTAATTCGAGTGAACAATTTTGCAATCATTTTTATGAGGGAAAAATGTACACTCCAAGTGAAAGTTAATGGGAGCGTATGAATGAAACGAATTGGTTCAACTTTGCTTCCAAGGATTATATGAGATTTTTCCAGGATGCGGTGAAGTCAACTGCAAATTGTACAGCCACAGATGTAAAGAGGAAAAACGTAAAGAAAAATACTGACAAACTACACAAACTACACAAACTACTAAAAGTACAGAAAGTACATACACAAAAATTCACAAATAGTAAGTTGAAAAAGTCAAAGAGTCAAGAGAGTTCAATTTTCAAATTTTCAAATTGTCGAGTTCTTCAATTGGTTCTAAACTTACCACTGTTGGATTCAGTTGACAGGTACTGAGACAGAATTTCTTTACTTCCTTGAGAAAGTAGAGACACTTTTTCTTCCATCTTTGTCATCTTTAGTTTATTTCTTCTTTGCTGATGCTTCTTTCAACTCTTTTCTTTCTTCGTACTTTTTCGCTGTTGTTTGTTCTTTACTTTTTTTTCCTACTTTTCTCTCACTAATAACTCACACAAGACAATTTTCCTTCTGATCTTTTCACTTGTTTCCTTTTGATAAGATTTTTTTTTTCTTCTTTCGTTTCTTCTTTTTCCTCGGGTGGCAACTTTTGACAAGGTGAGATGTGACTTTAACACCAATTTCACTTATTTTTTCACTTTGGGCCAGGTAAACCATTCACAGAATCATAGATCAAAGTGCACCTGATGACAAAATTTGACTCTTGTCTATTTGTCGTTGTAGTAAATGTAGTAGATGGTAGTAAGGTTGTGTACTTGCTGTACTCACTAAAGTCCAGTCTTTGAGTGTCCGAGTTGGTTGAAGTTGTTTAAGTTGTTGGAATAAAAGGACAACCAAGAAGGGAGAGAGAGAGAGACGAAGATGATGTAAGAATAGTGAAGAAGAGGAAAAGACGACAAGATGAAAAGACGAAAAGACGGAAAGACGAAAAAGACTTTTTTCACCTCCAGGCAAGGAAAAGATGTGTGTCCATGCGACAGAACAAAATATGAGAAAAATATATGCTGCTTTTGTGTATTTGTCCGTTACTGTTGATCTGCTATTTGATGTATAAACAGATTGCAACCCGATCACCAGAACTTTTTCAAATACAACCTTCACAGATACTCAAGTATATTTGGGGCGACAGATTTACTACTTGTCCAAGGTTATACTGCTCACTTTGTTCATCCAGCTTTGGTAAAGCTCTGCACTCGAGGGTGTTCTAAGCTGTATTGTGCTCAACGGATGATTGAACAGTTGACACTTTGCAAAAAAACTTCACACAAGGAAAATTTCAAACTTGATAAAACACTTTCAGGCGGTTGATTAAGATGAGGATGAAATGTATCCACTGTACTGGTTACTGTGAGTCATAAAGAAAAAGCACACTGCTGTTCATCCAGTCACTGAGTTTACTTTGACGATACTTAGAGTCTTTTATGTACTTGAAACAGGTGTTATGTGTATCTTATCTGTCTTATTTTTCCTTTCTCTCTTTTTCTTTCTGTCTCTCTCTCTTTGCCATTTCACTGGTTGGAGAAAATTCCGACTTCCGAGGAGAGTGAAGTGTAGACAAAGGCATCTCGAACCCACTGGAATGTGCGTGTCTCTGGTATCTCTTGGTCAGAGCATTTTGTATCTGTTGTTGTGCCGAAGACGACGAACAACCAAGAGAAAGCAACTCGACACTCTGACATTATCCATGGCAGACATTCTCTTCTCTCTTTTCACTCATCTTTCTCTCTCTTGTCTCATCCTTCAGTTGCTTTACTCGTATCATCCATCTTTCCTATTGATGGTTGCACAAACAATTTACAATTCACAATTCACAATTCACACTTGAACATTCAGTAACTAATAATTCACCATATGTAAGCTTGTTTCAGATAAAAATAATGTCACGACACTTGTGACATTGTGCACGTCCAACATTTTGTCTTTACATCTTGCCAACGTTCATTTGACTTTTTCTACTTTGAACAAAAATTATAATTAAAATGTTCATAATTAATGGCAAGGAAATTTTGTTTATCACAGTGAAGCGTAAAAATGATGAACACGTGAAAAAAAAATTAATCATCAAATGGTCACAGGTCATTGTGTTGATGCATTTACTTTTGTGAGTGTGTATACAAGTGTCATAGTTGAATCTTAAGTTGTTTTAACCAGTGCGGATGTCGACGTGTTGCAACTCATAGTGACTAAAGTTACTCAGTAAACATTTACTCATCGATTGTACTTGAATTCAATTACATTCATGAGTCTTTGGGTGTATAAGAATCCACATGATGATGAAGGGTACAGCTTTTTACTGTCATTCACGAGTCACGATGAAAGTTGAGTGTTGACAAGAATCCATTCATATGAAAGTAATATATATCTAGTAATAGTTGGTTGTAGTAATAGTCATAGTTTCAGTCACAGGTTCAGAGTAAATATAATCATCTCAACCAAAACTATTAAGAAAGCCACTCGACTAATTACAACTGCAAGGATGCATTAAGTAAACATACACAAAGAGAAAGAGAAACAGAGAGAGAGAGAGAGAAACTTTAAAGGGGGCCAAAAGGCGGTTTCTGTTTTTCATTTGGGTTAAAATAGAAGTTTTTCTTTATTTTCAATATAAACAGCAATACAGCCTCAGTCGATGATAGTCACTTGACTTTTCGATTTTCACGGTGTTCAGTCATTTCGCGGTCCTGACCACGATCATTATCAGAACTGGCAGGCGAAGGGGAAGATGGGATAATTGGTGCTTCGATAGGACCAAAGTTTGTTGCTCTCTGTACAGCTTTTCCTCCAATGTAACCAAGTGAAGCCGTTCCAACAGCAGCTAAAGCAGCTATTTTATAACCAACTATTAGTCCAATGGGTCCACAAATTGCACTTCCAACAGCTGCACCAATCAATGGAAGAGCAGCATTTTTCTTAATCTAAATGGAATAACAAATAAAAATAGAGCAATGTACTATATGATCAACCCTACCAACTATGTGAATACAACTACACATTAAACACACACACACATTTCTCCATGGACAACGTGGAAACAAAGTTTGATTCAAAGAACACTTGACTTCTTGATGATGTCATGGTAAAAATCAAGAGGAATTTTTTTTTCATCCTTCATTGGGTGTAGTCACAGATACACACATAACACACACATAAACACGTGCAAAATTGCCAACTAAACACTTAATAATTACATACAAGCAAGAACTAACATTAAAGATGTCAATGGAAAGTGGAGGAGTTCAATCATCGTCTCTTTTGAACTTTGAACTAAACGACATGTACATGAATATTTTTTTACCACATGTCAGTTGAAATCCATTGATAAAAGAAACGTACAACTCAATCTTTTTCCATTCATGGAAAGATACTTCAAGGTGACAAACAATTTGCATTAATTTGCTTGACAATGATCAATAGACAATACATTGAGTTGAAAGCATATGAATATAAGTAGAACATGACATTCATCACCGAAGTGCACGTGGATGAGACAGATTGAGGTGCAAGTAATAGAGTAATAGAGTAATAGAGTCAACATAAAACATATTGAATAGAAATAAATTCTTTTCTTACCTTGGAAAGAGCTTTATCTCCTTCATTTACATTACAAGCGGCAGTGGCAATATTTTCTTCGATCCGGTCAACAGTGTTACTTTGAATCTATTCTTAAAATGAAAGCAATGTAAGTTACAATGGCCAACAACACACATTTCACACTCAGTCCTACAATTTACCAGCTGGAGCGTAAATAGAATACAAAAGTAAGAGTAAAATGTCTAAGAAAAGCATCAAAGGTTAGTTTGGGTGTAATTAGGAAAGAAAATACAGCCCAATGTTACTCTGAATTCACGTAAGAACAAGAATCAAATGGCAAATGGCAAAAAGAACCAAACCGACTGTGAAAAAGAAGAAAAAGAAGAAAAAGGAAAAAAAGAAGAAAACGAAAAAGTAAATTGAATTTCAAATTACCCAGACAGCTGCTGCGACTCGTTTGAATGTGTCATTGAGGTCTTGAATATCTCTTTGAAGTGCTTTCCATGCACGTGCTAACTTTCTCCTCTGTTCGAGTTCTTCGGTCACTTTGACAGTGGCCAAACCTTCACCCATGACTGCTTTGGCGTCATCAGAAAGATCACAAAAGTCATCCTTATCATTGGATGATTTACTACTCATTGACAAGAAGGACGACAAGTGAAAGAGTAAACCATTGGAAGTGGAGGTATCGCCTTCTTCGCCTGATATTAAAAGAGGAGGTAAAGTCTTTTGTTTAACTTCTTCAAGCTCTTCAACATACAAGTTGATTTCATCTTGAGCACGAGCTTCTAAGGAATTAAGTGATTCTAGTATTTGTGAAACTTGTCGATCATTACTGTCTTCACTGGAGAGGTGACTTCGTAATTGTACAGATTGATTAATGAGTGAATGTAATTTTTTAACTTCATTACAGGCCTTCAGTTGAATATCAGCCAAGGATTGAATCGCAGTCGCATGATCGAGCTAAATAGAGAGGGAGAATACACATGATTAAGAGGGTGAATTTGAAATCAGTAGCATGATGATTAAGAAAATTATCAAATAACAAGGGAATTTTATTTCAATCTTATTATATAATATCAATAACATACCTGTACAGATTCACTACTTTTCAAACGAAGGTCAGTTAGTACAGTTATTTGGTCGTCAATTGCTTGAACAGTTCGATCTGCAGCAGCTTTAACCGATGCAAGAGCTCGTCGTCGAGTACGATTTTCTTTTGAATTAGTTTGTTTTTTCATTGTCATAATGACACAAATAAATCACAATTATTACATATATAAGACGGTGAAGAAATATCAAACAGTCTTAGTGCGAAGTTATTTTGTCAAAATAACAACAACAGACCCATCAGCTGATTTTTTAGTTGCAAGTAAGATAGCGTCACCTGTAGGAGTAATTTAAAAGTAAAAATTGAAATTCAGATGGCGCCGAGGAAAAATTTACATGACAATTTGAATGAAATAACTTGAATGACGAAATATTTTTATGTATATATTCTTTACATGAAAATGTGCCCATGGTTACCAAATTCACTCAAATTGATTTGAGTGAAATCAATTTCACTTTGGATATACAATGGGGATTGAAAAATCGATTTGTACTTGATGCAGATAAAAAGTTCATCTTTATCCTTGAAACATTTAAAAAAGCCGTTAGTTTAATCCGTAAAATCCTGGCTGAAAATTTAGACCAGTCAAGTAGAAAAGGATCAACAATCGACCGTACTTTATGGTGATATTATCCGATTGAAAAAGTTTTATTGTTGTCAGTACTCTTGTTAAATTTGTTCTTTTTATACGTTTGCTGTTGTTTGTTGTTTTAGCTATTTGGTGGTTCCAAGTGTGTTTGCCTGTGTGTGTGTGAAGATTTATAAATGTTGGCACAAAGACACACACACAAAAAAAAGAAGAAACAATAGACATGAGACATGAGACAGCACACAATAGACATTTGTTCATAGCTTACAACTGATCAATGGATGAGGTGAAACTGTGTGTCCAAGGGTGACGTGAGTGGTGAAATAAAGGTGAAAAGTATTTATTTTCAACATTGAATGAATGGCAAGACGATGAAAACGATGAAGAGATGAATTGAGTTGGTATTTGAGTAAAAGCTCTGTTGATCCAGCTGAAGGATCTTGTGTACATGTCACTTTCCATTCTTCTTTCTACTTCTTTTCGCCATTTCACTCGGCAAAATGCAGTCAAGTGGTTTCTAGTGGCAGAGATGAATGGTTTGACGACATGATGGTCGTCGGGTCGACCCAAGACCTATTCAATTGACTCAAGTGTATGTAATTTATGCAACTTAATTTACCCTCAGATTCTTTGATTCATTTTATTCTTCTGATAGTATGATCCGATGGAAATCACTTAGACACACATGTGACTGCTTTTCTGGTTTGTCTTTTCTTTTCATTTCATCCTTCACTCGATCCTCGGAAGCAGTACACAGCTTGGCAACTCACTAATTCTTTCACACTGTTCGACACTCAAGGTTCAACCTTACTCCGTGGTATACACAGTGTATATCGACTTGTGAAAGTTCTAAGGAAACCTCCGAGATTGTAGCATCGTACATGATCCGCAGTTTGTTTTTCCACAGCCTTTTTGTCTTTTACTCTCTGTCTTCTACGATTCTGTGTGGTGATGAAGGCAATAAACTGCCCCGTGATCAGTGTGTTCTCTTACGCCTGCGACGTCAAGAAAGAAAAAGCTGTAAGATATGTCTAGCTTAAGAAGTTGTCGAGAAAAAAAGGGGAAAAGACGAACAAGATGAAGGACCCTGAGAAAGATTTAGGACTACTGTATCAGGATGATTTTGTGAGTGTATGTGTGTATGTGTGTGTTTGTCTTTTTCCCTCATTCGTGGTCGAGTTATTGATTCACTTTGGGTTTTCTTTCACTTTGATCTGGCGAGAAAGAAAGAAAGAACCGCCACTCGAAAATACTTTTTGTTCTATTCTGTTCTGTTCTGTTCTGTTGTGTGTGTGTGTGTGTGTTCGCTTTTCATCTTTGCCTTTTGTAGTCCATCATTGTTTCATGTCCACAGCATCAGCCAACCATGTGTAGAGCGAGGGCGAAAGCAATTTGTTCAATTTTTTTCCATATGCTTTTTCGCGTGCAATGATGAGTATCATTTGCTCGAGTCCATTTGTTCATTTCTGTCAAAGTACACTTTAGAAGTTACTTGTTATAGTATACTTGGTAGGGTAACTTCTTACCCTTCTTAACTTGTCTACCTTACAGTCAACCCATTTTCCACAGTGTGGTATTTTAAATGCACTGCCAGTACTTTATATGGCAAATAGACATTTTACAGTGTATAAAGAACATCTCGTGACCCTTGTTTGTCTCAAATATTACCTCAATCTAAAATGCTGGTCGTGTTCACTGCTCTTTCCTCGACAAATGCCCATTTCATAAGTGACTAAAGCAAATTTGGACATTGAAATAGCAGTTGCAGTTTTGTTAACTCAACTTGTTTTACTTGTTCTCTTTTTTTTCTTCTTCCATTGTAACTAGATTTGTCTTTGGTAAATCAGCAAAAAGAGGAAAAATGAACAAGGAAAAACTTAAGTGAAGAGAATTGAAGAGAAATGTACAGTATACTACAGAGAGGAATAGTTATGTTAGATGTTGCTTTGGTGGATGGTGGGAAAACACTTGCTAAAATGGGATCAAGTGATGTGTATGCTCTGATGTGTCCCAAAATGCAGGACAGCATGAATGATAGAGTGGACACAAATTCATCAAGACCATCATTTCATCTGTGTCTTGGTCTTTTATTCCACATCGTCCACATCTTGTGAATCTTCACAATCTTCCACATTCCAAAAGCCACTGGGTAAATCCACATACCAGCTGCTGATGCGGTATTTTTCCCTGAAAAAAAAAGTTGCACTGGCAACTGCTTCGAGTCATCTTCACCATGAGTAAACTTTATTCTAACATCCCAACATCCTAACCATTTGCAACGGGGATGAAGATGAGGATGAGGTCGAAGAGCATTTTTATATTTTTTCCTTCTTCTTCTTCTTCTTCTCTTAGGTTAAGCATTAAGTTCATTGGCAGCTTTAGCCGATACCACACACAACCAGACGCTGCAAAAAGTATCTGACAGTTTGCAAAGTGAGCAAAGTAAGAAGAAGAAGACCAGAAAGAATAAGAAGAAAAAATAAGTAGAAGCAAGAACATGAGAAGAAATACAGTTGAAAAAAATGAGAGAACAGAGAATAAAGAATAAAGAACAAAGAATAAAGAATAAAGACTGGGATTGAGTGCTCATGTTACAAGCTCAAAGTAGCCAAGTTACTGCAACTGTCAGTCACCCAGTCAACCAGCAATCAATTGAACATCACTGACACCAAATGAAGAGAAATGAAAAAATTGTTCACTTGTGATGACCAGACACTGGACTGAACTGGACTCGAATGTATCAGTTGGAAATGAAGCAACAAAGTGGCCATACAAACCACATGAATCACATCTGGGTCGATTGGATGATTTCTTGGATCTTCACTTCTTCACTTGTTCACTTCTCAACTTTTTCCATTCTGCTGCTTGAACTTCACACTTTTGCCACTTTTTCCACTTTTTCACTTTTTTTCATCCTTCTTGATCTCATTTTTTTTCATCTTTTCCTTTTTTCTCTGTTCTGTTCTTTCTCTCACTTTCTTCCACCGTGCATACACAGCACGACAACGACAACAGAAGTGTTGAAAGAAGAGAGAAAGAAAAGATGCACAAGGAAAAAATCATCTGACAGATAGAAATAAGAAGGAAGAAGAAAAAAAAGTCAACTTATATTCAACTGACTCGGTGACACAAAGTAGAGCAATAAAAATTGAAGTTGAAAAGTAAAAAAGTAAAAAGAGCCAACATATCATGCCTGAACTGTCTTTTCATTGGTCTTGCCTGAGCTTTTCTTATTTTATTTTTTATTCTTTCTTTCTTTCTTTCTTTTCCTTTCTTTCCTCTCTTCATGTCCAATAAAGGTCAAATCTCACCATTTCAACACATGACCAGGAAAAAAACAATCGAAATGAAGAATGAAGAGTGAACGAGGAAAAAAAGAGAGAAAAAAGTCTTTCTTCTTCCGCCGATAAAAACATTTGTCTTTCTTTTCACTCGAAATTGACAAGTCGTGCCCGTCCAGAGTGCCAAGAAAGTTATGACATCTGGTAAATTGTTTCTCATGGATAAAAAGGGTTGAGAAATAAAATGTAAATTGGTGAAAGGTTCTTCTTTGCATACCATTTGACAGTAAATTCACTTGTCCGAAGACCATTGTCTTTTCAATAGGATGAGTTAAACTGAGTCCTGAGTATGGTCATCACTATTTGCAGACACAACACGACATCCTCGTATCTACATATACACCAAATAAAGAGACCGAAAGAACAAAGTGGGGGATAAATAAATATAACGCAAAATAAAAGGTCCACTTTACAAAATGTGTGAATCGATTTAAACTTTGCAAAAAGGCAAAAAAAGAGAGAGAAAGAAAGAGAAGAAGAAGCCCAATTGATTAAATGATGATGTCTCTGCACCTGCATCCTTTCCATGGAGAAGGAAAGAAGAGACGAAGAAGAAGAATCTTTACTACTCTGTGTTGGTGGATGAGTTTTTTCAATTTTACTGTTGCCATTGCCCAAGGAATACCCATTGAACTGATCACTCGAAGAATTGGAGAATTGGAGAATCGCAGAAAGGAGGAGCCGTGCAAGCAGGATGAAGAGGGAAAAATAAAAGAGAGAAAAAAAATAAAGAAAAGACTTGCAAGAAAAGCAAAAGGAAAAGTATTTCATCTAATACTTTAGGTTTTTTTTCTCTCTTCTTTCTCTTTGCTCTTTTTCGCTCTTTCTTTTGTGTTGCATCTTACCTCGCCTTTTACTACTTTGCCCTCTTGCTCGTGTATCAAAGTACCTGGATTACTTACTGTCAGTTAATTCGAAGTCTTTGAGTGAAAAATAACTTGTCCTCTGTGCGTACACTTGTACCTGAGGGTAGATAGTCAGGTGGTAGGGTAAAGAATTGCAAATAGTCAAGGTAGAAAAGTCAAACAAGTAGACACAACTGAGGGCAAGTGATGCATTGCTTCTTTGTCGCAGTAACACAGACCAACCGATTCAGCAGATGGAAAAATGAGTCAAGTGAAAGAGTACTTACCGACTGTTACACTTGGACTCGACACAAGTTGCAAGTTGACGACTTATTATTACCAAGATGAAAAGAAAGAAGGGAAAAGATCTAATGAATACTTCAGGTCACTCGGGATACACTCAGTGTATACACTGTACATTCGAGGAAAGACAGAAAAGAGGAAGAAAAGATGAAGAAAAGATGAAGAAAAGAGAAAAGACAGCATTGCACTTTCATTTTTCTTTCACCATCTTCAGCAAAAAGGCAGTGAAGACTTCTTCAGAATAAACTCATCATCAACAGCAAATGATTTATTTGCTAGAGCGAATTTATGTCACAAGTCAACTGGTAAGTTACTTCGTTTAACCATCCACCATTCACCGTCTTCAAGAGGATGATGGGGATGATAAGGTTGATAAGGTCACTCTGTTAGTGTAATTGGCCCACCTGCTACCAAATGCAATTACGATGTTGACCTGAACGGAAAAACAGACAAGTCGACAAGCCGACAAGGAAACAGTGACAAAGAAGGCCAAATCATTGCATTGTCATGAAGTTCAAGTGATCAATCTAGACGTCTCACCATGTCAACATCTCACCATCTTTTCCTCTTTTCTTCCTCTTTTATTTTGTTTCCTTCTCTCGTTTCTTCCTTCTTTGACTCCTTCGTGAGACACTTTCAATTCTTTACCGTAAACAAATACACAGTAAGATAATTTCTCTGTTAACTTAACTGGCACTGGAGAGTACAAAGTTCACTTTGAAAAGTTTTTCTCTTCCTTTTCTCTTGTTCTTCATTTCTTCTTTCACTCAATTGAACTTAATGACTCATTACGTCTAAACTTTGACTTTTCTCCCACTGCTTTGTGTCTACTTTAAACTGTTTTTCTTCACTCATGTCCAAAGTGTTTCTTTTTTTTCTTCTTCTTTCTGCCATTTCTCTCTCCAAACTTTCATTCTCACCGCTCAACGTTAAAGGAAATTTTCTCTTATGTTTACTTGCTCACAAAGCAGCAAGAGCAAGTTGATGCATCACTCACCCACTCATCCTCTTCTCTTTGTCCTGTTTTTTTTCATTGTCTCCTTTTTTCGTTTTTTTTCCTTCCTTTTTCCTTCATCTTCAATCCTATTTTCATGGCATTTCACTCTTTTTCTCCTTTCTCTTTGCTCTTGTCTTGTCTTGTCTTTGGTCGGAAACCGTCTGCCCTTCACTTGGATAAATCCAACTGCCTGAAGCACAATTGGTGACAAAGACACTCTGTGAACATTGTGAACACTGAGACAGAGAGATGAGTGAAAGAAGACCACAAAATTGTCAAAAGTAAAAAATTCGACATGAAAAAAAAATAAGTCACCAAGTCAGTAGAATAATCTCATTATTTTTTTGACATCATAAAGTCTAACTCATTATCCAGGTGTTTCTTTATCACTCGGTAACATCAAATGAGTAATCAACACACGTCAAGTGCGCAATTGAAAGAATACTGATTGACACATCAAATGCATCAATGGTCATCATTTGCAATTGTCACATGTATTTGGAATAACAAGTATAAAAACAGTGGTAATAAAAATAATAATCAAGGATGAAGGAAGACTTCAACTGTTGCTCACAAGTAAAAACGTGAAGGTGAATTAAGTTGATGCGTTTGTTGTGTGTGTGTCTGTCTGTGGCGATAGGAAAAACATCGTAACAAAATAGCCACACACAGTTGGCGTTTAATTGAATGAAAGTACACGCACACACAGACACATACATTCACATACATTCACATACATTCACATACACACTGATGGTGAATTGTGAGTTGTGAGTTGCAAGGTAAAAGTAGCCACCGAGAATAAGAGAGACAGATGATTCGCACAAGATGCGGATGCGAGAATAACGATTTACCCACAATTCCTGGACATCAGCAGCAGGGTGCACTGTGTGAGTCACACTTTGCATTATATTGTCCGGAGTAAATTTAATCAGAGTCAACCAGTCTCAGTCAAGCTTTGAGCTATAAGCTGTAGGCTGGAAGACGAGTAAATGCAAGTAAATGCCTCGGTATGTCCTCTTGATATCCAAAGGACATCGGCAGAAACATCAGAACATCAGAACATCAGAACATCAGAACAACATCAAAGAGCATCAGGACATCAAGAAAACTTGGAACTTTTATCAACTGCCCTCACATTCTCCGAATTCTCTAAAAGCCCAAATTCGGATCCTGAGCATCTTCTTTTCTTCTGATTGTAGTTGTTGATGTTGTTTTTGTTGTTGTTGCTGCTTGTATTGATGCACTTTGCTCTTTCTCTTCTTCTCCGGTGTAATTGTTATTTGTCGTCTCACTGTCAGCCTTGTGCTTCGTTTCCCTCGCACCATCAAAGGCAATTCACATGTAACTCAAGGCAACAGTACTAATGAGTGAATCAATGGCAAGTGCTGTTTTGAGACTGGTCCTCATTAACTCACATGACCAAATGGATGATGACCAATCATTCTCTTTCATAGTGTTTACATTTGTTTATTCGTGTTTTCTCTTTTACTTTTTCTTTGTCCTTTCTCTTCTTTATCTTGTCTCTCTTGTTTCAGCTTGAAATTGGCGAAATGATGTTGCTCTAGTCTGTCACTTACAGATTTCATAGAACTGTTCAGTGTATACATTTGGTTGCCGCAAAACTCATTTCCGGTTAGAGAGAAAAGATGCCCTGGGCACTTTGACAAAGTAAACAACTTTAACAAATTACACTACATGTAAAGTAACCTCACAAACCAACAACCCAAACAATAATCAATGGACTCATCGATTCAATATGCCTCGAATTGTCCATTCATATGCCAGGCAAAAGTATTTATGAATTTATTTTTAACATGCAAAAGCATTATTCAACTCACCAGTATTTACAAATCGCAAGTATAATGAAGACCCAAAGATTATCCACATATTGAATGTTTAACAAGTGAATGCATTTGAAATAAAGAAGAGTAAAAATGTTTCTCTATAAAATGTAACAGTAAATTGAAGAAGAAAAAAAAATTACTCAAGAACTGCTGAAGAAATTATCGAGATGAAGGATGACTCAATTGAAGAAGAAGCAGATTACAATGTGAACTTTTCGTCCAACAAGAACAAGGGCCAATTCACTGTGAGAAGAAAAAACTCGTACATATTTTATTTTAACAAAAAATTAATATGTATCAGTAGAAAGGCGATTTTTCTTTCATTCTTTCCTCCCTTCTTTGTAACAATAGAAAGTAGCAACCACGAAACAAAGGATCCTTTTATAACCAGAAGCAAGTGTAGATGCAATTTTATCCGCTTTTTTTTATTATTCTTCTTTACCCTTGTTTCTCTTCTTGAAGGATGGAAGAATGATCAATGAAAATTGGAATAACCATTCGTTAGACAAGAGTAAGGGCAAAAAAAAGTAATATATAATTCAAGAAGACAAGATGTGAACAAGTGTGCAAGTGTAAACTAACTGAAGAAAAATGTAGCAAAATAAAATAGCAAAAGGAAATGAGATGAGTGATGTTGATGCTACTTTGAAGATGTCACAACGTCCACCCGTGTAAAGTTAATTACAGACTTGCTGGTAGAATAATCTAAACAACCAGGACGATACCAGTGTTATACTTTGATTTACAACTGTCATTGCTATGGCACAGTAATAAAGTTGCTGTAAAAGTAGATACAAGTACTGAAACTAGTGAACAGATGAATTGGTGAACTGCGAACAAGTAGGAAACTAGCAAACTACTCAACTGTCAAATAGCAAACTGACCACGAGGGGTAAAAGACAATTTCCATGTCGAAGGTTGTCCAACATTTTTGGACGTTCAAATCTCACTGGGTGAACTTGTTCCATGTAATTTGGAGAAAAAGGGAAAACATGCTACTTTATTAGAGACCACTCGGAAGGTTACAAGCAAGGTAGAAGTTTCATTTGATCCTTTCAGTCAAGCGAAATGAATGAGAAGCACACCAGGTCAAACCAGCTAGTTGCCAATAAAGCAAGCTGAGAAGAGGGAAAGGAAAGGGAAAGAATGACGAAATGAAAGAATGAAGAAATGAAGAAATGAAGGAACCAAAGGCCAAACAAAGGAGCAAATAGAACAACAGCATATGCATCTCTGCATCTTTGCATCTGATTTGAGCAGTTGTTGCAGCTGCTTTGATTTCTTCTCTTCTATTTTATTTGGTTATTTCTCTGTTGTGTCGGTTGCTACCAGTAGAAAGGGTCGGGCTATGAGTAATCTCACTGTCAAATCTCACATCGTGGACTCACCAGTTATGAATTCGCCGGGAAAAAGGAGAAATGAATCACGAATCGGCCGACGCACAGCAAAGCAAAGAAGAAGAAAAGAAGAACAACTCGACGCGAAATCACAAAATCACAGGGAAAAAAATAAAATAAGAGAAAAGGAAAAGGTCTTATTTGAACAAGTCGATGTTTCCACTTGTGACGAATCCATCACCGAGACAAAGATGCATATAAGAGACGCCACACATCTCACACTTACACTTACACTCACACTCAAAGATGGCAAAAGAAGAGAAAAGAAGAAAAAGAAAAGAAGAAAAATATTTCTCCTTCATCTACTTTTACTCTTTGTCCTCTTCAAGTGTTCACTGTTCTTCCTTTGGCACAACTTTTCACGGAGAACGCATTTAACGCACTTCTGTCACATCGAAGTGACTTTTGCCTCTCACAAAATCACAAAAGACCGCCAAGTCAAGTGGATTGAGCAAATTAAAATCTTTTTTCATTTTTTCCTTCCTTTTTTCTTTTTCCTCGTTTTCTTCATTTTTTCTCTTCCTTTTTTGCTTTTTACTCTTTCTTCCCTTTTTCCTTTTTCTGTCCGTAACAATTGGCAAGTACTTTTCTACACACACATAGAGCGATGATAAGGGTACCAGTTTAGTTTTTTGTTCTTTCTTTTCATTTTTCTTCTTATTTCTTAAAGTACGCCCTGTACTTTGTTTCTGTGTGAACAAAGTGCCATCACCGGAGAAACCTTTCGATACACAATTGGTGCTTGCACTTAAAAGTGACTTTATTCTTTTCTATTTCAACTTGAGTATTTCTTCTTTTCTTGTTTCTTTTTCTTTTTCTTTTTTTTATATATTTCTTTTACTTATTTGGCGACAAAAGGACCAGCAGGAGGAAGAGGAGGAGAAGGTCGCTCACACCGATGAACATCAAGTTGAAGACAAAAATGAAAATGGTCCTTTTGCTTGGGAATATGGAAGATTGAACATGAAATGCTAACCCATGCGCTTTGTTACAATTGACCATTAATCACAAGTCACCGAATGTGACTTTTCGATATTTGGATGTTGGATGTTGTGCATTGAAACTTGTGCAAGTTGTTGGATGCTGCTAGATGTTGGATTGTGAGGAAGATGGGAGCCAAAGCTGTCACAAGTGCTTTTTTATAACGATCAGCCTTCTTTAGCCTAAGGAAAAATTGCCTTGAATAAAGGAAAGCAGAACGAGACAAGCAAAGTAGACTTTGGAGTGATCTTGATCATCCTGCTGCAGATAAAGGAGGAAAGAGTAAAACATCACTCGTGTGGTTGATTCAACTAGAGGCTTCATAGTCTACAGTAAGAGTGTACAGTTTACTTTACGTGATACGGTAAAAGTATAGTAGAATAGATTCGAGAGAAGAGTGGCAAAGTGTGAGAGATGCTTGTAATGAATTTGAATCACAGTGACTGCCGGTACAACCTTTGAATTCAGAGTGAATTGAAGAGCAACTTGACATTTGATTACCGGAGGAATCGCATCGCGTAAGCATCCAAAGTGAGAGAGAGAGAGAGAGAAAGAGGAGCAAACAGTGGCTTTGACCAAAATACTTGCATCATCAGGACCAAACAACACGTGAGAAACAACTGTCATGTGGCTTTTGTATCGCCCTGAGAGGTAAAGCTTCATCACTGGAGAGAACTTTGTTGGAAAGAACATTTGAACCATTCGATGATGTAAGACTAGTTCTTACACATCTTACATTCCATGATGAACCGGGTACCCAGTGAATTCAGACACAATTTGACTTGTCTGCAGTTCACTCAGTGGAGCAGACAATGGGAACAAACTGGACCTCCAGTCAACTCATGCATGTCATTTAATTTGGCCGGAAAGAGAGAATGCAATTTACGAACAAGGAAAAACACTCCAACACAATGGAAAGTGCGTAAAAGGATGTCTTCTTATTAAATGTGACTGAGATAAAAGTCCTCAGTGCAGGGCAAATTAACCTGCGAACTACAAAATGGAATTCTTTAAGACAGATTAATCGAAAGACACACAGTCAAGCATATGAAAATGAATTTTTTTTTTTTCTTCCTCTCTCTCTTCTTCTAAGTAAGTTTCTTCTTAACACTTTGTCCTGTCGAAAATCTCGTGAGTCACTCGTAAGTTCATTTCTCATTTGATACAGTCAGTAAAAGCTTCATATAGCATAATTCCTCACTGTTTTTCGAGCATGAAGTTGATGAACATCACTACCAACTCTAGAAAAGATGAAGATGGAGAAGAGCAAAGACTTAGTCCTTGGTGTAGCGTCATTCGTCATTCAAGTGCCGCATCGATCAGGTCAACGAGTTGAGATGAAAGAGAGAAGAGATGAGAGAGAGAGAGAAGAAGAAAAAAATGAGTAAGAGAAGAGAAGAAAAGTAGCAAAGAGTAGGAAAGAAGACGTCTTCTTCGGTGACCAAAGTAAAAGTTGATGCACGGAGAAACAAAAAGTGACTTGCAAGACGTCAGGAGAGAAAGAGAGGAAAACTCAAATCAAATCTGCAATTCAACGAGGAAAAGAGAAAGATGTAAAGATACAGGCTAAGAGGAAAAAAGGAAAGAGTAAAGAGGAAAGACAAAAAGCTGAAAAAAGAGGAAAAGAGAAAAAGAGTGAAGACCTGATATGATTTGCCAGTTGTCTCTGTTTTGTGATTTGTCTGTCCCAACTTGCTGTTTGCTGTTTGCTATTTGCTATTTGCTGTTAGCAGTTTGCATTTTACAGTTTGCTGTTTGCATCCATTGTTTTGTCTGTGTGAAAGGAAGAAAGGAGAAAAGAGAAAAACATTCTCTCCTCGATACAAGTGAGCCAATTGTAAATTCAGCTGCTTACAATGCATCCTTGTTGCTTATTTTCACAATAGAATAAAATATGTCACCCATAAGTACCAGCTGGCAAGTTTACAGTTGAGTCGACAACTGACGGCCGACAACTGCCTGACCTGTGTTTTGCAACAAATCGACTTTTACACTGACGAAAAAATAACACAAGAACCTCGTCATCCATTTTTCGATACCTCTTGGTGACACTACAGTGTAACAACAATAATTGAATGAAGCAAAATATATATATATAACAAGCATAGGGATAAAAAAAACTCATTTTCCAATGCAAATGTGACTGCAAGTGCAGATACAAATTACGAAGAAGTAGGAAAGGCGAAGAATAAAAAAACTAGAAAAGGCAAGTGCATGATGAAGATTTCATTCAAAGAGTACACTTGGCGTCTTAAAGAGGAGAAAAAAAAATTGGCAAAAAAAACTTTTAACTTACTTTACACTATGATTCGAATTTCCTTGTTTGCCGAGTGATGCGGACGTTTTTTTTTCTCTTTTTTCCCTTTTTTTTCCTTTTACTTTGAGTTTTCGCTTTCACTCTTCATCATCTCTTCCGTTTTTTACCTTATTCAAACAACTTTACACTTTTTCTTCCTTTCTCAATTGAATAAGTTGAACGAGTGAAACTTTTACATTTTCTCATAGTAAATGTAATCAGTTACAATCAAAATTGAAAATTTTTTATATTTTTTATTGCATGTTGAAAACTATGAATTCTTGACCATACTGATTAAATTGGATTTTTTTATCCTTCAGATGTTCATCATGTTCATCATGTTCATCATGTTCATCGTGCTGAGGATAATTTTTTATCCAATAAAGAGTCACAATTTTACCAAAATGTTATTGATCAAGTGAGGAGACCGAATTAAATGTCAAAAGTAGAAGAAGAAGAAGAAGAAGAATATTCAATGGACCAAAGTTAAATCAAATCATTTTCCTCAGGATCAGATCATCTTGGGTGTAATTGAAAAAGTAAACTGTGAATTGCTCGTAAAAGGTTGAAGTGTGAAAAATGTTGAAAAAGGTGAATGTATTTTTCTTATCTTTTCTTCACCGGTCATGTTAAATGTCTTGTGAATGCAAATGGTTCATTGACAAGGCCAATGTTTCATGCAGTAGAACATTTATGAGCCATGGAAAGAGCAAGATGTTTGTGTCTTTCCAGGTTTACAGTTCATATCTTTTCAGATCTTGTCAATCTTCTAAATCTTCACAATGTTCAAGATCTCACGGGTGATAATTGATCGAGTTGAAGTGGTAATTTGCTTTTTCTCTCAGACCAACTTTCATCAAGAGACCAGTGTAATTAGTGGATTGGTGCATCGGCGTCAGTTAAATGGCTCACTTATTTGTTCAAGTACAAAGAGTGCATCAATGGCTGATGATAATTGATTTAACAGGCAAATACAGGATTGTCAGGCAAATGTTAACGCAAATGAACTAGCTAGGCGAATCAACAAATGGGCTTGTGATTGGACTTTGTCGAGTGATCTGTACTGATCTACTAACAATGTGAGAGTGCAGTTTGCGTACTCTTACATCCAACAAGAAGTGCTACAGTCTGACAAGTTGGAGGGCGGACAAGTTGAGCAATCGACAAAGTGAGATTTTCATGTATGTTCTAGAACGTGGACTGGATGACTTGGATGACTTGGATGACTTGGATTGACCAAGTAACCATCCTTGCTGTTAGTGTTGAAGAGAAAGACAGATGATGATGATTGTGTCACCGCTTGCAATGGTAAAAAAGTAACGTTGAGCATCACAATGACAGAGAACCGCCGAGGGTAAAGTCGGTAAATCACACAATCAGTTGACCGTGTAATTAGTTGCGTGTCCAAGGTGCCCCTGTATACTAGTGAGTGATTTTTGCCAGCAAAATGAACCAATGTGACGAATGAAATGACCAGCTTGGCCCAGACAAAGACCGAAGGCCGGCAAATTTTCATCAAGAGCATACAAGTCTGCAAGTGTCTATATTACACTCGAATGAACATTGTGTATCGTATTTAGTACAAAGTAATTCGCTTCAACAACTGCTCTTTCACCTGATTGGCCATGGTTGTTACTTTGAATTTGTACTTGATGTGTCAGCTGTTGTTCTCTTTCCTTTTCTCGGGTGGAGAGTAAGTTATAAACTCGATTTCTCTCCTTTTCACTTCTTTTCCCTTGTTTTCTCTTATTTTCTTCCTTATTCTCTTTGTCTCTCACACTCTTGAATCTTCTCACCGTTATAACTTGAGTGTGTTGGTAACTGTAATCATAACTGAGTTACGAACTATGTTGGACAATGTTGTATACACTAGTTCTAGTTCTAGTTCTAGTACAAACTAGCAACTTGTGCGTTAACTGATTCTCGCATTTCGTTGACCTCAGCTCAAAGTAACAAGTGACTTGAAATAACAAACATTTCATCAACTGCCATGTTGACCAGCTGTTGTCATTTTACTCTTGACCAAAAGTCTTTTCATTTTATGTAATTTTCCTCATCCAATGGACCTTTGAACAATTTCATCCTTCATATGCTGGTGTGTCATCTATTTTTTCTTCGTTCAAGCCGAAATTGAAGATATCAGTAGCATATATACAGCATCTTCAGCATCTTCAGTATCTTGTGAGTATCTACATCATATATATACAACACATGGAGCATATCTCGAGGCACCTCGTGAATGTCCTGCAGTAGTCATTTCAGAACATTTGAGAGCAACAGTGTCACACGCTGTGAAATATTCAAGTGAAGCGAGTTACTCATGATACTGAAATGTATACCTTAATGACGACACTTGTACAGAGTCCATTGGTTTGTGCCCTCCATTCACACCAGTGCAAATGATGTCATCCCCATCATCCCCATAATCGCTTGTGCACTGATCATATGCAGTAGCAAGAATATATATACGAGATACACACGAATGAGATCAGGCAAAAACGAGAAGAAAATACCACTGACAGTAAAACACATGGCATTGATCATGGTGCCATCATTACCTCATTCGAAAGATGGTGAATACTGTCATTTGCCAAAATTTGGTCTCCGCATCACTGGTTACCCTTTTTGCCAAGTGGATGAATTCATTGATACCATTTGGTCTTCTTTCTTTCCTTTACTTCTTTTTTTTCTTCTTCTCCTTGTCTTCTTTTCTCTTTCTCGTCCACCAGTTTCAGGTTTGTCCCTGACTCAGCATCAATATTGTGTACGGTACAATTGTGAGAAAGTTTGATTGATACTCATACTGACTCTGTCTCTTGTATTTTTTTTTCTCCTCTTTTTTGTCCTTTTTTTTCTTCTTCTTCTTTCTCTCATCTTCTCTTCTTTCCTCTCCCACGCTTCATCACCAAAGAGGTACTTTTCTACAAGTTGCAAATGTTATTTTTCTTTCCTTCCTCTTTTTTGCATCATAAGGCACTCTGCATCAACATTTTTTCTGTCAGTACTTTTTTACCCGCTTTCGGCCATTTGTTCAAAAAAGAAGAAAGAAGAATGTAACTTACAGGGAGAGAGAGAGAGAGAGAGAGAGAGAGAGAGAGAGAGAGAGAGAGTATCAAATATACTCATCCTTGGTCCTTTGATAGTTATGTCTGTTGGTACTTTTGGTAGTTTACTTGTTTCTTCCTTAACATTTCGATTGTTCATCTTGTTTCTCTTCATTTATTTGTGCAGTCACAATGAATTCACGAGTGACCTTATGTTTGCAGTGGACCAAAGCGCAAGCGACCCAATGCTCCTGTGTTCTATCGTGTTCTTTCATGTTCTTCGTGTTTCCTGTCTTTCCAGTGACTGTGGGGCGTATAGAAGAAACAACTTGACACAACTTGACGGTGTGAAGTGAACGAGAAAAGAGGGAACAAGAAGGAAAGAGGAAAAGAGAAGAGAGAAAAAGAGAAAAGATGGTCCAATGTTACCGTGTTCGATCTTTCACTCACATAGGTTGACATGACACGAGACAACAGCCTGGCAACAACTTGTGTGTATTTTGGACAGCAGGTCAACGTGTACCAAGGTACCGTGTGTCTTGTAGTGTGACTTCTCACCTTTTCTATTTGTTCAGGGATACATACTCATGTCACATTCGAAGAGCAGAGGGATTCTTTCATCTTTCTTCTCTGCCTGTGTTTCAGTCTATGCTTCTGTTTCTGTCTGTCTCTCAACTGCATTGTGTCTCTATGTTTCTTCCTCTCTCTCTTTCTCTTTCAATGTCTGCTTCTTGCTTGCTGGTCAGTGTTTCATTTATAGCAGCAGCAAGTAAACCAGCTGCTGCATCCATGACTTCTCGATCAAAGGTTCTTCTTTGACTTTTGGCCTAAACTAACTGCTCAACTGCCCAAATACTCAATTGCTCAACTGCTGCTTGATGCACTGCAGTCTCTTGTCTTGTATACTGACTTTAACTTTGCCAGATATCTATATGTTAACTTCTTTTGCCTCTTTTTTTCTGCTGCTTGCGATCAAAGACAACTTTACTCTCATTCACTGTACCACAGCAGAAACATTCAACAGCTATAACATACCATCGAGTCAGGTACAGCAAGTATACTTTACGTTGTGACTTGTTCTGTCTGCTCTTTCATCCTTTTGACAGAGAGAAAGAGTGAAAGGAGAAAACATCCGCATCTTCATCACGCTAACCAATTTCGTGTTTATTGCAAATTCGAATGCTTCTTACCACTTACACTAAGAGATGTAACCTAAATTCCTTGAGTTGTTTTTTTTTATTTTATTTTTTGTTGTTGTTGTCTTTCTCCATTGCAAGTAGCATTCAGTACTGTTTCTTCAATTCGCTGTGTATCTCTTTCTTCTTTTTTTTTCTTTCCTTGTATTTTTTACCCTTTTAAATTAGTCGAATTAGTCAATGGCTGTGAGTAAAGAGGTCAAAAAAAGAAGAAAAAGTAACCGCATCGCGAACTTTCTCTCTCTCTTTTCCCCTTCTTTGTTCTTCCCCTGTTTTTTTTTTGTTGGTTCTTTTTCTTCTTTCACTTCTTTTACTTCTTTTTCCGCTTTTACCATTGGCGGGTGAAGAGAATGTTGCAATGCAATTGCTTTTTCTCTTTTTTTTCCTTTTTTTCTCTCTTTCTCTCTTTGTGTTGTCGTTGGAAGTTTTCTCTTTACTGAAGACGGTGAAGTGAGTTTGATTAATTCATATAATCTACTCATTGCAAGGGGACCGAGTGCACAAATATTCGAAGATTGTATCCGTACTATTTTTTCGGTAAAATCACAAAAGCATCGAGTGGGTGTATGAAATAATAGCCATCACGAGTAAGAGTAGACAGTGAAACTGAAAGACTATGAGACGAAGAGAGTGAAAGACAGAGAAAAAGAACTTGTTATGAATAATTCAGTTGACTTTGGTCTCTTTCATTCACTTGATGTCCAGAAGGAGAAAAGAGAGAAACCACTTGGTTTTCATTAAAGATCAGACCAGGGACTTACAAACAGGTCAATTGGTGACACGGATCAAATGAAAGAACTGCCTTTACTTTAGCCTGTGTGTCCAATATTTACCTGGTCGTTGAATTGATTGTGGTTAACATTTTGCCTTTTGCTGTGTTTCTCTTTTTTCCTTTTTCTCGTCCATCTGGAGAGCCTTTAATGGGTGTCTTTCATTCTCCATCCTCCATCCTCTATCCACCATTCTCTATTTTCTGTCTTCTATCCTTCTTTCTTGTATTCTAGCATCCTTTTCTTTCCCCTTCTCTCTTCTCTCTTCTCTCTCTCTCTCTCTCTCTCTCTCTCTCTCTCTCTCTCTCTCTCATTCTCCACATCACGAGCTGGTCCTGGCAAAAGAAGCAAGAGTAAAATGAAAAGCAGCCACAGGATCGATGGTATGATCAAGTGAACAGAAAAGAAAGACAGAAAGAAACTCACAGCAAAAGACAGGAAATTAAAGGCTCATACTTTGGCCAATGGCACATCACCATCATCATTGGTACCAGTGATGACATCAATGAACTGGATGAAGATGAGGTAAATCATATTAAGTAAACGGGTGAGAGAAGTACCCAAAGGTTATTCAGGCCACGAGTTTGCACGATACTCGATCAGCCATCAAGCATCCAGCATAAACCATCAACCTTCAACCATCAACCATCAGCATGAGGCCGATTTCTTTTTGTGAATGTGTGACTGTTTAACTGTGTGACTCGGTGACTTTGCCTCTATTCCACTTTTCCATGCAAGTGAGGCCAAAAGCTGTCCTCTGTGTCCTTTGCTTCCTCTTCTTTGTGTTATTTCCACTCTTTCTCTACTTCCTCTGTGTCTTCAATGCCCTCGGTGTTTTCCTCTTCTTCCTCTTCTTCCTTCTAAGGCTCCTCAGTGTCTTTTGCTTTGTCTCCTTTTGTCATTAGCCATTCATTGGCCGTTCCTGTCAATCCGATCAAGTCAACTCTCATCAGCAAACTTTTGCACTCAACAACACTCCCTGAAGTTTTACTTTTTTTTTGTATGTTGCCTTCTTCTCTTTTCTCTTTCTTCTCTCTTTCTTCTCTCTCTCTCTCTCTCTCTCTCTCTCTGCTGCATCTCTTACTCGCTCAATCCATCGACACAAGTGATCGATTCAACTTTCCTTTCAAATCGAAACCCCTTTGAGAAAAGGAACGGTAAACTCTTGCATACCGATTATTAAAATGCATCTCAGTTTGCCAAGTTCACATGGAATTCGCATACAGTTTGCAAATTCCAAGCAGCTCTTTTATCCTTATATTTTTTCCTATTCTTTGCTATCTATTCTTTCTTTATTCTCTTCTAGCTGCTTGTTGTTGGCTGTTTTGTCTGTCAGTCCATCAAACTGATGGCTGGATAGTCCTTTGCATGACCAGGTCAGCTTTCTTTCATCAATCCAATGAAGCTGTAAAAGACAAATTGTCTTTGATGAGTGCAAATGCAAACAGGGTTACTTCACACCATTCATCAAGAGACAAGTGCGAAAAAGTCACCTTCCAAAGTCCATTGAAAGTGCAATCTTCAATGTCCGGTTGTATGATGGAAAAGCTGAGGCATTTTTTATTTCCTGTGTATTTCATCAAACAACCATACAACTATTCTCTTCTTCCTCTTCACTTGACTCTTCTCTCCTCATCTTAATGCTTTATTCTTCGTATTCTTCGTATTCGTTTTTTACTTTGCTCATTCTTTGTCTGACATGAACATTTACATGTGAAGGAAAAACAGAGAAACTGGTTATTTTTTCTTCCTCTTCTTCTCCTTCTGTAAAGTAAGTCGGTTCATTTTTCTCCCAATGATGCAAATGATACAGTGGAAACACAGTCGATTGATGGATGCCGCTAGTCAATTCAACATCTACAATCTAGAATCGTCCAATGTAGCCTGCTTACTTTTTCTTTTTACTTTTTCTTTTACTTTTTCTTCCTTTTCATCCTTTCTCTTTATATTTTATCTTTTTTTTCTGCTGTTTCCTTGTCCATCTTTGCTCTTTTTCTCTTTGACTCTTTGACTCTTTGACTCTTTCGCTCTTTTACTCTTTTACTCTTTCGGCGTATCTTGCAGTCTATTTGGTCCATCAGTCACTTTCACTCTGTTGTGAACATTGCGAACACTGTGAAAATTGTTGAAGAGAAAGAGAAAAAAGAAAAAAGAAGAAATAAACTCACTCGTCCAACCAGGAATAAAAGAATGAGAGATGAAAAAGAAAATGAGAAGGACTCAGTCACAGCATTTCATTTGGCCTAATCAGCTGCATCTACTTTCGATATTTTTCTTCTTGTTGTTTCTTTTGTTGTGCCTGTTCTTTTGGACTTCTCGGGTAACTCAGTAAACTTGAGTAACTCAACTAACTGGCCGCAATCTGACCGGAACCAGGAGGGCAGTCTTTCCAATGATATATCTTTCATGAAGTTTACGTGTCTTTTCCATCCTATGCCTGGTGAGGATGAGGATGAGGATGAGAATGAGGATGAGACAAGTCAGCTTGCTTCTTGTATCCAAAAGATTCACTTTTTCTTTCCTTCTGTCTTTTTTTTCTCCTCTTCATCTGTCGATTCATCATTTATTGTGACCTTTGAACAGTTCGAGAGTTTTTTTGTCTTCTTTCTTTTACTTCTTTTACTCAGTTGGTTTCATCTCATCTGGCCAATTCTCACTGAGAAAAGGAGTTGGATGTTTACTCTGGCAGCAATTTATTAATAAATAAAGAGACTGCGTCTCGTTGCAGGTGAAAATTGAGAGGTTAACTCACTGGTATTATATCTTTATGACAATGTAGCCACACTTAACAGAATAACTTTGAAGCATGAACAAGGACAACATGAAATGGGCTAAAAGAAAACACCAAATAAGAAAGAGCCTACAGTCACGAGGGCGAAAGAAGAAGAGGAAGGATAAAAGAGTTGTGAAGAGAAGAAAGCATACAGGAGAAAGAAACAACATGAAACAAGTGCAGTTGTGAGATTTGCCGTTTATTCAGTCAAGTCTTCTCATACTTTGTCTCTCTTACAGATGCAGGTCAGAGCAGAACCATGCATCAAGTAAATTGTGCCCTCTTTGTCACATGTAAGGACACAAAGAAACCAACAGACAGACAGATGCACACAAACCGATGAAACAATGTGAGTCCATATGTACATGAACAAATTTTGTCCTTCTTCTTCATCTTTTTTTGTCTTCCTTTTTCCTTGTTGTTTCTTCTTTCTTCAGCCACGGGCAAGTGAAATTGATTTTGTTTCCCTCTGTTTACCTTGAACAAAAGCCACTCCCAGACCCACAAAGAGTATACTTTGCGTCTTTCTTTATCCCTTCTTATGCTTGAACTTGGTGACTTTTTTTTCCTCTTGACAAATTCACTCAACATAAATGTTCACTTGTTTTCTTTTTACTCTTTTGTTCCCATAAAAATTTGTCTGTCTGTGTATTTTGTGTGTACATGTCAATGTCTATTTTTATCTCTTCCAATATTCAAATTCACTTGTTTCTTTATCTTCTTTTTTCTTCTTGTTTTTCTTTTTCTTTTTGTTCTCTTCTTCATTCCTTACAGTACTAAATATTGTTCACCATGGTAAAAAAAAGGAACGACAACAGTATCTTCATTTTCACCATTTAATCAATATTTTCTTGCTTAATTCAGTAAAAAGGGGAAACATTTAGTTACCATTTATAATGACGATGATGACGATGATGATGATGATGATGATTCCACTCGAATAAATTGACCGAGTGTTGTAGAGGTAAAAGGAGGAAAAGCAATTTACAAATTTGAAAAATGTGGATAGAAGTTCATTTGCAAACAAAAGACAATAATGATGGTTCTTTTGCTTGATTTTATCTTGAGCATGGCAATGTGTGATGTTGTCTAGTGAAAAGTGAGGAGAGAAAGAAAGAAAGAGATGAGGAAGAAAAGTGAAAAGTTTGTGATGTAAGAAGAGTGAGTGTGTGATGTACAGAGGATGCAGTCAATAAGAGGATGAAGCAGATGATTTAAAGGAGAAGATGGCGAGACCATTAGATCATAAGATCATAAGATCATCAGATGACGAGATCATCACTCGTACACCAGAAAACAGATGAGAAGACATGAGACAATCAATGAAGAAGGATGAAATGCAATGAATAGAACAAGACATCAAGTAGCACGGACAATAATCGTCTAACTGTCGTTAATTTCGTCCTGTACAGATGTTGACGATGCGATAGGTCCACCAGTAGTGTTAGATGTGGATGAAATAAGTAAATGATGTGAATGTTCTTGTCCTCCATGATGCAAATGATGAGGATGTCTGTTTCGTGTTGAAGAAGAAGAAGAAGAAGAAGATCCATTTGTTGAATCAATATTTCTTGTTCTACTTTTTCGTCTTTTGTGTTTATTTTTATTGTTACTTTTACTTTTATCAAAGAGAGTGCCAATTTGATTGTTTATGTAAATCAAATAATTTTTAACATCAGAGTAAATTAAATTAAAACACATAGATATAAGTGCAAAACCCATTAGTAAGTAAATTGCAGTGATGGCAATTCTTTTACCGGGTGAATTGTTACCAAGTAACAAACCACTAGACAAATCATTTCCATTAAATTGTAAATTGGCCAAGTTATTAATGGAATTTACAGATGATAAAGAAGGTGACGATGATGATGACATGAGAGAGGATGAAAGTGATGGAGAATTTATCGATGATGGTGATGGTGAAGGTGTTGTCATAGAATGTGAATGAATGTCATTGGAAAAGGCAATGGAAGATGATGATGAAGATCCCATATGATTATGAGATGGTGAAAGAGATGATGAACTAATTGTTGACAATGTGAGGAAAGAATAAAAGCATCCATCTAAAAATGACCAAGCTGGATGCCAATTGGTGAATATAAGTCCACCAATTAAAATGTAAGTCAATAAAATTAACATGACTACACCCAACGGCACATGAACAGAACAAGAAGATGAGTGAGGTGACACACATGGACTGTTACTCGAAGGACCTTGTTTTAACATGGGTCGATTATTTAGTGAAGATGTCAAGAGGGAATGATTTGGATGCAATTGATGCGAATGAGACAGTGAAGTTGCATTTAAATGTAAATCACCTTGTCTCGTTATTACCGTTTCTTGGTCTATTGAATAGCAGTCACAAGTTGGATAAAATTGAGCTTTTCCATCTGATGGTTGATGAAATGAATTTGTCTGATAGTAATTTTCATTGGTACACTCAATGCACGCTGCTGAATTGGATGATTGGTAAAATTCATCATTTACTTTGCAATTTTGACTTGTCAAGGGATTGGACTGATGATGTAACGAAGCAGATACTATTGAACCTCCATTTGATGATGATGACGGTCCAAGTGTACTTAATTGACAATGATTTGCATTGAATTCATGCAAATTCACTCCATCTTCAAGATAATGACCATGTTTTCCTTTGAGTCCTAATGATTGTTAACAGAACAAAGTACAACAAGAACAAAAATCAAATGACAATTCAAAAGAAATTTTTTTCCTTCTGATGGAAGATCTTATGACAGATCTAATGTTTCGTAAAGGAACAAAAGAAACAAAAATGTAAATGGTTTGCTCAGTTGAAAAGTATAAAAAGTATAAAAAGTTGAAAAAGTAAAAAATAGAAAAAAAGAAAAAAGAACAAATAGGAAATTGAAAACTACAATTGCAGACAAACTTGATGAAATAAAATGAATCAGATGAAAGATCTTTCCTACAAAAATATAATATACGATATGAACGAATGAAATGATGAGGAGAAAAACAGATGTTTGACAAAGTTTTTCATTACCTTGAGTTTGTTGTGGTTGTGATTGTTGTTGCTGTTGTTGTTGTTGCTGTTGTTGGTTCTGGTCGGTGTTGGAGTAATCAAGAGACGAATTGACAGAATTTACAGCAACCGGTGCCATTGCAGAAACAATTTCATGCGACTGAACCAACTGAGCAGCTGCATCTCGAACACAGAATTCACAAGAGCCGCATTCAATGCCAGTAGTCCCAATGGTAGCATCCACCAATCCAGTTGCAGTCGTCAAGTCAATCACAGTTCTACTCAAAAGACAAAAGTAAAAAAGAAAAGAAAAGACAGTTAGATCTGACCATTTGATTTGTTTCATCGTGCTTTGACTGTATACACACTGTGTTGGAGTAAGAAAAAAACGTCAGTGTGTCACAAGAAGAACAAATACAAAGAAATAAGGTACATGTATCACATGGGTTAAAAGAAAGCTGTTGATTGCAGATGGGATAAATTAAATTACGAAGAGAAAAGAAAAAGAGAAAAAAGGAAAAAGAGAAATAAAAGAAACGATGCAGAGCATCCTTCACTTGAATCACAAGTTTTGTCTTTTTTTGTGTGTGTGTCTCTTTGTGTCTCTTTTTGTCTCTTTTTTGCCAGTGCAATGAGTCCACTGGGAAAAAGAAAGAACAGAACAGAATAAAGAAAATCTTGCTGGATGTGAATGTGTGGATGAAAATAATCTGATTCATAGTGAAAGAATAAAAGGGAAAAAAATGAACAAGAAAAGCAAAGGACAAATGTACAAGGGAGAAAAAAGTTTCATCAAGTGACATACAAGATTGTATGTCTGTGAAAGAATAAGAGAATGAGGATTCATGTCATATGAATGTGTATCTTTTACTAAGTGAGTTGTTGCTAGTGAAGAGAAAAAAGACTGTGTGAACAGTTCGCTCGAGTGGGACAAAAGTCCAATGGTTCAATAGTACTGTGTGGTTATAAGGTACAATAGAATACAGTGTACAATGTAAATGTATATATTTCAACTTACCCAAAGTTACTAGGACCAGCAAGAGGTCCATTAGTAGAAATGTACGGATTGTTAGACCCATCAGACCAGTTGGCTACCGTAAGGGCAGGCAAACCTCCGGACAATCCACCAATTGATGTTCCATTGGTCGTGTAAGTCTGTTGATGCGGATGTTGTTGCTGATTGTGATGAGAATGGTGAGAATGATGAGAATGATGAACATGAGGTTGATGCATCTGTTGCTGGATAAGTCGTCGATCAAGCGACCTCGACTTCATCATCATGGACAAGTCACCGTGTGACTTTTCATCATCAGCAGCCAATGAATGATGTAACTGATATTGCGATTGTTGATGGTACTTGCTTCGACCGTACAAAGGTTGATGGTGATGATGATGATGTTGAAGATGCGTCGTCGAATTGTTAGAAGGAGATGACTGTTCTTGTTGTTGTTGCTGGTGTTGTTGTTGTAGTTGTTGTTGTTGACCGTAAGTTGCATCATAACTGATGATTGTACCGATACCTCCTGCTACGGCTGTTTTATTGTTACTTGATTCAGGTGATGTTGAAATTTGTCCACTTGTGTTGGTTGTACTACAATGGCCACTCGGTGTACTTTTGAGAGGAGTAACTTTTGTAAAGTCATGGGACTTTACTTTATTCAATTCAATAACTGACTTTGTATTGGAAAGTAGTGATTTCTTTTTTTCAATTGAATGTTCTTCATTCGATTTACTACTGCAAGTACAGCAGTAGCAAAATTTACCGTAGAAGGACTGAAAAGATTTGGCCAGTAAATTTCCTACAGTTGCAACGTAAATCACCATCACTGGTATACCAATGGTCGTGTAGATAATGGTTGCTATTTTCCCTTGGTCTGTTCGTGGTTGAACATTTCCGTATCCTAAGAAAAATGAAAGTAAAGTATAAAAAAGAAGTATGAAAAAAAAGTATAGAACAAATGAAAGAATCAAGTAAATTTTCTTCTTTTTTTGGTAATCCATTTGAGTGACAGTGGAATAAGTGTCTTTGCCAATGAATGTTAAACCAAGCAAGATAGAACAGACAGGTCGCGAACAAGTTTAACCAAGGATAAACTTGCACGATGAATCTGCACTTTACATTTGTACCGTCAATTCAGTTTGTAATTACCGTGGTAAAAGTATACCATGAGTATATCATGAGAACATACAATTTACTCCAAATTCAGCAGAGTCTTTTACAAAGTGAGCACATGTTTTTGTCATGAGAAGTCTCTTTTCTCTTTTCTCTTTTCTCTTTTCACTCTCTTTTCATTTTCATTCTGTCGAGTTCTTTAATGCATCACTCAACATTCAGCGTAAACAAAGAGGACAAGGTAAAGTTTAAGTTTAACCTCACAGGTAGACAAGGTCCACTGATTACAGATATGGAAATATAGTAAGTTGACAAGGTGAAAACAATGACCACATCAACACACTTGTCACATCAGTGAAGAAACAGAACAATCGATATGTTTTAGAAAGAACATATTCCGATTGTTGTTGTTTGTAAAAATGTTTCTCTTCTATTAATAAAAGCAGTGTCTTTGTGCGGTCAGAGTGACAAATAGGCTGTTCTGTTTAGTTGCGCGAGTGTAATTGGGCCTTGCAGTCGATTTTACAGCCAAGGGAGGAAATCGGCCAACGTGAGGATGAAAAATGACCGATTGATCATACCATTGTGTGTGTGTATGTGTGTGAGTGTTTGTTTGCACAAGTAAAGAAAAGAGAGAGGAAGAGAAAGAGTTTATGTCTGTTGGTCTTAATGTGTCTGCCGCATGGAAGTGGCAAAGGATGCAAGATGGTTCAATGAAAGAATAGAAAAATGGAAGGATGCAAGGATACGGCAATAGAAGGATGAAGCAATGAAGCAATAGAGAAATGGAAGGATGCAACGGAAAATGGTGAATGAGAGAATGTGTGGTTAGATGGGTGTAATTGGATGTAAGATTGTGTATGTTGCAGTGAAAAAAATAATAGCTCTTCTCATTAGCCTGAAAATGTGGCCGGAGAAAGAAACTCATCATCAGTTGCACTGGTAGTCATCAGTAGAGTCTTTATTCTTTCTGTGCATGACACGATTAGTGGCAAGAAGAGAGAAAGAAGGAAGAGAAAAAAGGAAGAGAGAAAGAGACAGAGAAAAGAAAAAGCAAAAGACAGAAGAAAGAAGGAAAGAAGTAGAGGAAGAAAAGAATAAAAGTGAGACAGGGAAAAATAAGAGAAAAAGAAAGAGTGAACACTTGTGATCGATGGAATCCTTCTCAACAGTTCTGAACAGTTCTGAACAGTTCTGAAACAGGCACATGCACCGAGCATTCATCTGTGGCAAAAGTGATTTCCGGTTAAGTGGTGCAAGCAGATCCTTTCCTTTCCTTTTTCCTCTTATTCCTCTTATTCTTCTTTTTCCTCTTTTCTCTCCGTTTTCCTCATTTAGACAGTGAGCATTGAATTAATTCTTACACTTGATGGTCTCATCTTCCTGTCTCTCTTCTTTCCTATGCAATAATACGATTGAACAATTCAACGGTATATATGAATGCCAATCTACACTTCACTTAATTGCACAAGAAGAGTAGCAGTTGCTTCCTTCAATATTATACCAATGAATTTACTCTGTTATCCTGTGAGTCTCTTGTTCTGCCGCAACTCATTCTCTCCTTTCTTTTTCACTCCTTTCTTTTTCTTTCTACTCTTTTCACTTTTACCCTTGTATGTCTTCAAAGTCAGGCCAAGTAAACGGTGTGACAACAAACAGTCTATTATTTTGCCTGATTGTTAAAGTGATGCTTCTTTTTAATCAAGAGACGACGCTTTTATTTCAAGGGAAATTTGTAATTTTCTAACGAAACAATTAACGTGCCTAACAAGCCGATTCAAGGGAAAAACGAGTTACGAGTTATACACAAACTCACACTCTTATTGCAAGTAGGTGAATGGACAATGATCATGAGAGCCATTCAGCTCACTAATGGTCAGTGTAAAGTGTTTTGCCAAGAGAAACATCATCTGTGAAAGTGAGAAACTGAGAAACTGAGAAGAACTCAAAGGAAGAATAACAGAAGAGTAGAACTGTAAAGAACACGGAAACAGGTCAACAAACACCAGTCAAGTGAATGGCTAGTGTATGATGAGGATGACGAACATGATGAAGATGATGAAAAAGATGAGGAAGATGAATAAAATGACCAGATGAAAAGACAACAGAAGCAAAGGATGAATGATATGCCCATGATAGGCGTGATGACCAAATGGTCTGTTAAAGTAAACTGTGTGCATTTGTGTCCATTCTTCAAGTTCTCTGGCCCGAGAAATAAATTAGCAAAAGTCGCCCGTTACGGCCACTGGCTCAACTCGAATTCCAATCAAATAGCCCATCTTTCCTTTGAGCAGGAAAATCTCATGTGTGAAGACTCACTCTGAGATTGTTGGGGCCGCACAAATCACACACATGACTGGCCATCCAATGAGAAAAGTGTTTGAGCAACAGAGACAAAGCCGTCTGTTTGTGACTTGGAAAAAGCCAACAGACAAAAAGAAGTCAAAGGAAAAAGGAAAAAAGGAAAAAAAGGAAAAAAAAAACGAAAAAGAGAAAAATCTTCACATATCACTGGTTGAATAGAATGAAAGATATAAACATTGCCATGAGACAAGATTCATGTAAGCACTGGACCAAGTAAACAAGTGAACAAGTAACACCAAAGGCAAACTGACTCATGAAAAGTCAAACTAAAATCAAACTTAATCTGGTCAGTGTTTCATGGAGAAGGAAAGAATGTTCAAATGTTTTCACTGGGTGCCCGTGTGGATGTAGAGAGATCAGTTGAATCACCTGAAATGCAGTTAACAGTCAACAGTCAATAGTCGATAGTCCACATAGACAATAGACAGTCAACAGTCAACATCCAAGTGTCATTTGGGTCGTCAGGTGAACCAATGGACCATCACCATTGACATTGAGCAGTAGACCAGAGGAACCCCAAACCGTCATGCACAAGTGTGACAATGGCACTCGATTTCGACATCATCATGACTATCATGACCATCCCCCGATGATCGTGATGATCATGATCATAATGATAATCATCATGATCATCTTACTCATCTGTATCAGTAGAGCCATTTCATCGTTGCGTCGTTTGGTTGTTTCATCTGCACATCTCTTCATCCTTGTTGGACTCATTACATGAGTGAGTAAGTAAGTAACTGAAAGGAGACTTGAATACAACTGACACTCTTTCCGGCAAAAAGGAATAAAAGTGAATCAAATGAGGATCAATGCAACTGCACAAGCTAATGACATAGACAAGTCAACTGTTAGTCAGGGCAGAGGAAGAGAAAAAAACAGAAACAACGAGGCCAACCAGGCAACAAGATGGCCCATCACAGGAAAAATAAAAGAAAAAGAAAAAGAAAAAGGTTTCATCCAACTGTCCGATCTTACAGTGTACTCTCACTACTCAACTGATGAGAATGAAATGGCAGAGATAAATGAACCAATGATCAAAGACAATGCAAGTAGCTGATTTAAGTGCATTCAATGCTGCATAAGGACCAGTGATGCAGTTAACTTTGACTGCCTGGAGCAACAGACCAAGAGACCGAGAGACCAAAAGACCTAAAGAACGAGAAGGAATCGACTTTTGGAAGAAACAGTCTTCTTCAAGTCCTCAAGTCACCAAAGTCACAAAGTCACGAGACCGACAAAGTATCTCGATTATCCGGCTAAAAAGCAGGCACGACTAATAAGGAAGTCACTTGATGGCAGTTGTTGTTAGTGGTTAGTGACATTTTGTCGTATTTTCTTTTGCTCGGCCGATGGAAATAATAAAAAGAACAAAGAGCAGAGGTTGCCGGGGAGGCGTGAAAGAGATGATGGCGATGATGATACTGCTTCTGCTACTACTGCTAGTGATGATGATGATGATGATGATGACACACAGGAAGACGACAGAACAATTGGCAAAGTAGGAACAAAAAAAGTAAAGCAGACTTTACAGAGCAAAATCGCATTTAGACTCATCGGACTTGGAAAAGTCTGATACGATTAAGGAAACTGTAAGTAGATGGCAAGTTTTCCACTGACTTTCTACTGACCGGATTGTCCAGCAATCTGTTCAGAATGGAATGAAACTGAGATGAAGAATGGAACATGTAAGATGGAAGATGGAAGAAACCACTTGCAACCTTGTGCCTCTTAAGTGACCACTCGGCTTGTCCTTCCACTCACTGGGTCAAATGGCTGCATAGCCACACAGACACAGGCAGACAGACAGACACAAGGCAAATGGTGTAAGGCAGGGAAGTGGACAAGTGGCCAAGTGAACAAAGTCAACTGGCAAAGAAAAGTCGGCACGCAAGGCATAGAGAGAGAGAAGACAAGATGCAAGATGCAAGAAACAACAAGCAAAGGCGAAGAAAGAAAAGAGGCAAAGACAAGAAGACATGAAGACATTGCACAATGCACAAGGCAGACAGAAGAGTCCATTTGATTTTGCTATTCAGTGACCTCACTCACTCGACAAAAGATGCTTCATCGATCTGTCTGTTGTTACTATTTTTTTACTCTTTTTCTTTTTGCCTTTTTGTATCTCTTTGTCTCTGGTCACCCAACAACCCGTCCGAAGAGCAAAAGAGTTAAAGAGTGACAAGAACAACTGTCAGCACTTTGTTCTTCATGTGAAATTTTCTTATTTTCTTATTTTCTCATTTTCTTCTTTTCCTGTTTTCTTATGTCCTTGTCCTTCGTCTCGAAGACCAGTCTAATGGATTGCAAGCTGCACATTCCTTTTGTTATTAGATTACATTTTACTGTGAAATTCACTGGATGTCCCCGTCCTTGAGTCTTGAGTCTTTTACCAAGTATTTCAGTGAGCATCTCTCGAACGTCTTTGTCCTGAATGTTCTCATCCACCCATCTTTTTCCTTCCTTCCTTCCTTCCGTTTCTCGCTGGAAACATTTTCTCACTTTCAATGCAAGAGGATTGAGAAAGTGAAGAAGAAAGTCAATTCACTACTTCATCCACTGGTATCTCTGCCTCATTTTCATCATTCCCGTCATTCTCGTCATTCTCGTCATTCTCATCAGTGTATCAAATGTTGAAAAATAAGTCAAAAAATTTTCAAGTGAAAAGCAATGTGAGTCTTTTCTTCAAATTTTCACTTGTGTTGCTGTGTGTCGTAAGTGTCACTCGTGTCCCAGTAAATTTATGATGAATGAAGCTATACTTCTCTTTATATGTGTATTTGTGGATGAGAGAAGGAAAGAGAGAAAGAGAGAGAGAGAGAAGTCTTTGCAACAAATTACCTCGTGTACATGTGAGTGTGAGAAAGAGAGTGAGAAATAGGGAAAATAAAGAGGAAAGAAAATAAAGAATCAAGACAAAGTGGAAAGTAGAAAGAAAAAAAAGGAGAAAAAGAAACATTGACAGGAGAAGAGGAAGGAGTGGACAGGAAGAACACGAGAAGAGACAAGAGTAAAGGCAAAAGCAAGGAAAAAGCAAGGCAAAGGAAAGAACAAGCAAACATTTTGGCATTGACAAAGGTGCCACTGACCAAATTGCTGCTGCTTGTTTGCGCCTCTTTTTCCGGAAGTAGACACAAATCACACGCCTGTCACATCTTTTTCCTTCATTCTGGCTCTTTCACCGAGAACAACAGGACAACAGGACAACAGAATAGAAAGAAGAAGACAGGTGTTTGCGAGATGGTAGAGAGAGAATAAAAGAAAAAAGAAAAAAAGCGACTGAAAGACTGTACTTGTCCATTGAGATGCAACAAATGAGGCAATTCATTGTGTTGCCGAGGTTTTCTTTGGGTAAATTCTCAACTAACAGGACAAGTAGAATCAACTGCATCAACTGCATCAACTTCATCAATAGGGTCGCTAGGCAAGGACAAATAAAGAGTGACACGATGCCAGTGAAAAATAGACCCTGTTAATAGAGTCCATTGTGCTTTTGCAGTGCAAAGAAAACTCAACCATTTCGATCAGACATTGTCATTGAGCAAGGGTCAACATGTCTGGGTGGTGAGTGGACTGATGAAAGAGAGAGAGAAGAGAAAACAAAGAAGATAGAACAGGCAACAAAGAAGAGAAAAGAGAAAATAGAGAATTGACGAGTTGTGAGAAGAACGCATTCCAAATGTAACAACCTGCATTACCAAAGGCCAGTGAAATGCAATTCTTGTAAATGTGATTAATAGTTTCACTCGAATAATCCTCTTTGTATTCGTCAATTTCGAGTCAACAGTGTTCATTGTAGGACACACAACACATGCACAGTGCTCAGTGACACAGTAAGCACCTAGAACTGGACTTGGTCCAATTGGCCAATGCTTTATGCGCGGCAAATAAATTAATCGCAAGAAAGGATTAAGTGACCTGTTATGTGCCAATGGTTGATTCATGTTCTGATAAAGTCGACCTGAGAGCCAGATCACCAGAACGAGAAGAAGAAGAACAAGATGAAGAACAGGTAGAGCAGGTAGAAAAGGTAGAGAAAGATGCAGAAGGAGGAGAAGGAGGTACAACGAGGTAGAAAGAGGCAAAGACACATGCACACACTGATCATTAGTGTCGACGATGTTGCTTACTTTTGGGCCTCCTGCTGTTGATGTGCTCTTTCTCGTTCTTTCTCTCTTACTTTGTGTATCTCTTTCCTCCCAGTATGTGTAACTGTATCACTTACTTTTACTTCAATCTTACAGAGAAGGAGAAAATCAGAATTAATGGTCGTACAGTGTCTGCCAATGTACGACTTACAACTGTGGACTGTTTCGATGCTGTTACTTTTGTGCCTTCCTTTTTGCAACAAAGAAAGGAAAAGAGAGAGAGAAAAAAATGAGTAAATGGGATGCAGACATACACTTTTCCTTAATCGAGGAGGGTTGTGAGTTATTAAAAAACTTTCTACACTCTCACCGGATGTGCAAAGTGAATGCACATTTGTTACATCGGTTGGAAACATGCAACACATACACAAGTGAACATTGACTTGCTGTAAATCACGCAGCAGCAAAAAATCATTGGTGATTGCACTTGATTCTCTCTTTCTACTTTCAGAAGAAGAGGAGAGATGAAAACTCATACTGCTTCACAGTTGGGTCAAATTAAAATACAAACAACAAACTTCAGTAGATAGAAAAAAATAAGGGAGACATTTAATTACACCTCAAACGATCTTTTTTCGTTTTTTGTTTCTTTGACGCACTTAATTGATCCATTGTTTGAACAGAATGAATTTGCATCAATGCAATAGACAAATATCGTCTGCTCAGGTTTTTCTGTTTTTGTTCTGAGAGACAAATGATAATTCATTATTTCTTTTTTTTTTGTGTGTCTGTTGAAGAAGTGAAATCAGCAAATAACACTCGCTTACAAAAGATACAATAGGTAACATTGGAGACAATGAAGACAGGTGAGCAATTGTTCTCATCGACTGATTTAATGAGTTGAACAGGCAAAAGGAAGTAAAGTAAAATATCGAATTAGATGACAGACAGAACCGCACATTAGTCCGTTTGAATGCGTTATCGGTGTGACAGGCAAATAATTTCTTCTCACTCAAGGGCAAAGATAGATGTCTCAGTATTTTTTGTAAACAGTGAAAAAGATTCATGAACACATAAATACCGAGTAAATGATCAAAGCAATATCCCACGTTAAAGAAATATCTTCAAGAGGACACAAGAATAAAAGCAAAAAGAGAGCATAAGTGAGTGAAAGGAGGAAAAATAAAAGTTCTGTGAAAAGAACAAAGACAAAGTAAGAAAAAGTACTGAGTAAGAATAAAGACAAGTTTACTTGTGAAAGTTAGAAGCAAAAGGATGAAAAGGAAACGCACTAAAGATGCCAATTGACAGATGAAAAATACTCATTGTTGTTGTTGTTGTTGTTGTTGCTGTTGTTGTTACTCGTTGTTACTGTTACTGTCGTTGCTACTGCTGAGTCTTACATCATGTTAAGAATGAAGTCTGTTGGTTTAACTGTCATCAATGACACACTGACTGCAACGAAGATACAAGACAGGTGACACTGATTCTTCTCAAATGTCACAAGGATAAGCAGACAAGAGAGTGAGAAAGTAAAAGAATAAAAGAAAGAAAGAAAGAAGCCAAGGACAAAGAGAAGAAGGAGAAGAAGAAGAATAAAAAAAATAAGAACACAAAGAGAGCGAAAAGAAAGAAAAATATTTCTTTTGTATACCTGGGCTACTTTGGCATGAAAGATGCATTACACGGGCCGATAAATGCAGTACGAGTGAAATAGATGTTCTTTCACACTGACATCCACTCTGAAGAGAAAGTTGTGATGATTGCTTCACGTCATCACCAGTGGGTACTTGATGATGATACTGAAGATTGCAATGCAGTCTTCACCATCACCATCAGCACAGTACCACACAGAACATACAGAACATACAGAACATACAGAATACACAGGGCAAAACATCACGGCACAACGGTGAATGGTAATAAGTAAAAGGAGTGAACAATTTTTCTCCTCACCGTGTAATCTTAAGCAAGGACATTAAGCAAGTAACATGTAAGTTTCTCTCACCAGTTAGTCTTGACTGAGTGTGTTCTGTATTCTGTCTTGTGTGTTCTTGTAGTGTATGATACACCGAGACATGGAACAAGTGAGCAAGGAAAAGCATGTTAAAGTGTACGCAGACAAGCAAAAGGTCAAGATGAAAGTAGAAAAAGTCAAAGTAGAGTAAAAGTGAGAGAGTCAGAGTGTGTCCTTAGCATCGATCTTTCTCATCTCTCGACCCCATGGATGGCACTTTTGGACTTTTCGACTCCTCGACTTGTCGACTTCTCCATTTCTTCATTTCTCACATTGGTTTGCTTGCACACTCACATACTCACATACTCACTCACTCATGCACTCATACAAGTCCTGAGGAAAAGTCCAACGAGGATGACTTGAGTGTCGACTTGCACACTGATTGGTTTCAGCTGGTCTGTGACCGGCTCCACTCAATGAACTAGTCCTTAATGACACTGGCTGTTTTTCAGCTGATATGACTTTTTCCTCCTGCCGGGCCAGATGCACTTGACGAAGTCGACGAAAGGCACTTTGCTTTTTTTCCACTGTCAATCATAGGACGCAAAAAAAGGAGACAAAAAAACAACAAAAGACCAAAAGCGCACCTTTCACAAGGTGAATATTTTTCTCTCTTTCCTCTTTTTTTCCTCCTTCTGTTGAATGTTATTTTATGATTGGCGTCATTTCATTCTATTCGAACGGACAGTAAACACACAAAGTGTATTCAAACCATCCACACAAGGCAGATAAATTGATCATTTCAAGTGTACCGGTTGCTTTGGCCGGATATTGAGCAGGTGAGAGGTGAAAAAACAACAAAGTTCAATGAAATGACGGTAAAATAGGATACAGAGAGAAAGGAAAAAGGAAAAAGAACAAGAACAAAAGGAAAGAACAAAAATAATGGAAAAGGATACACGGCTCAGTCAAATTCATGTGAGCGAAGATGGGGTGAGACATGTGATCCACTGATCAGTGTGAGACATGTAACAGACAAAGAAAAAGAAACAGCCAAAGGAAAAGAGTAAAAGAGGAAAAAAAGAAGGAAAAAGAGGAAAAAGAAAAGGAAAGAAAGTGCAAGCTAAATGGCAAGGATAGGCTTTCACATGAAGAAAGACGTGAGCAATGGCTACATAAACAGAAAGAACAGTTCGTGAAAGCAGATCCACCGGAAAGAACTCGCTGCCAAGTGTGCAATGGTCTTCTTTTGTTCTGCTGGCCTTTTGTGTCTGTCCGATCGAATGGACACCAGTGGTTCAAGGACCATGCTGAAGAGAACAGGATGATGAGGATGGAAAAAAACAACCAAAGGACGGACAGAAAGACAGGCAAAGTGACAAAGAGGAACAGACAAAAAGTGGTCATGAGAGTGTACATTCTGAATTGTGTATGCTGAAGTTTAGGAACTTAGCACTGAGGAGTGAGAGATGCCGAAAGACATAAAGAACCAAGCAAAGGCTGAGCAATAGAGAGACATGAAGACATGAAGACAGAGTGAGAAAGACAAAAAGAGATGGAGAAGACAAGTGTCTCGAGTCTGGTGAGAGGAGACTTCTTGCAATCAAATGGATGACCAGCTGAGTCACCGGCTGGACAATTAAGACACAAGAAGAAGAAAAGTTCCCCTTGATTACCGTTGAAAGAGAAAGCTAACATTCATCAGCGACATGTTGGGGAGAAGGATACAGATAAAAGGGGCAAAGAGAAAACGGGAAAAAAAGCGCAAAACAAACGACTCAACCATTCAATCAAGCGCATCGTCCTATGAATAAAATTGCATCTAGCATCACTCCATTGATCGTAAGGAGGCACTTTTCGTGTCATCAAACACAAAACCCACCCTGACTGCCTTGAAGAGTGTCAGTGTGTGTATGTGTGTGTTCCTTTCTTAGTTTTTTCTCTTTTCTCTCTTTTTTCTTTTTTCTTTCTTTCCCTGTTTTGACTGTCTATCGATGTTTCTCTTCACTTTGTATGCACCTACATCTTCTTTGCCATTATGATATTGTAACATGCATGCACACTCACCAAACTCAGCTGTGAGAAACTGACAACACTCACCACACTCACTACTGTGAACATTCAGTGTCTCTTCCATCAATGATGTACAAGGTAAAGGGAAAAAATGAAATGAAAAAGAGAGAGAAAAAAAAATATATAAAAAAAAGAAGACAAGATGAACGTCACTGAGAAAAACGTAAAGAAGAAAAAAAAACAAAGACAAAAGTGCCACGAGAGATGGTGGATGTTGTATGGTGGATGTTGGATGGTGGCTGCTGGTTTTACTGTAAATTTCATGAATGATTCAAGGATCAACTGAAACAAGGTGCGAGACAAGACCTGCATACATCAAACACCGTAAAGACCAGACAAGACAAAGAGAGTAAGAGAAATAAAAGAGGAAAAAGGAAAGAATAAAAGAGAAAGAAGAAGAACAACTTGTCCATCGATTGAAGTTCAAGGGAGAAAGTCACAACCAGTGACCCAATTGGGTGAAGAGGACACATGGACAAAGAGGTGAAGGGAGAGAAATGGAAAAAAATAAAAAAGAGTAAAAAGAGTAAAAAGAAGAGAAAAAAACGTGAAAAAGACTCAGTCAACGTGGAAAAGAGAAAGAGAGAAAGAGAAAGAGAAAGAAAAAGAGATGGTCTTTCTTGATTCTCTTTTGCTTCTCTTGGTAGGCGGATGTCAAAAGCAGCAATTGTGTCAGAAAACTTGTGATGTAGGGCAGTTGTAGGACAGTTGCAGGATGACAGTGATCTTTGTGCAAGTGTGACAAAAGCCAAACAAAGAAAAGTGACATTCACTAATGTCATCCACCAAGTCAAGTCCAGTACGAGCCATCCAAATCATCCTTGTCCACTGATGGCCCAATTTCAGCTTTAACATTTGTCTCTTCATCTTTGTATCTTGTTCATGCCGATAGCGGACTTTTTTTTCAGTTGTGAATCAGGGTAAAGTATCACTCTGCTTTCATCCGTTCACTCTTTCATTCTTTCAATGTGACTCTTTCATTCTTTTTCGTCCGGGCCGACTTTCATCTTTACTTCATGCTTTGTGTAATTTTGTTGTATCTTTTTGTCTGTTTCACTCTTTTTCTCTGTTTTACTCTTTTTCTCACTGTCTCTTCCTTTGGCAAGTGTTAAGAGGAGAAACAAAAGGCTACGAGGAAATTACACTAGCATACCGGTTCACAGGGTTCTTTTTACCCTGGTGACTGTGAATAGAGTGAATAAGTTACTACTGGTGATCAGTTGACATGAAGCAAAGGAAAGAACACCAAGAACATGAAGAAACTTGAGGTGACACATACACATACACATACAGTTACCATATATACACGGACATAGACACAAATATACATCACACGAAAAATTCAGACAAAGATGCAGGCTGAGAATTCATTTAACTCAAGAATCATTGAGTGGGACACATGCATAATTCAATTACATTCACGTTGTATATTCAAGTTACGCCATGGGCAACATTGCTTGACTGACCAAGCGTCCGACCGAGCAACTGACCGAAGAGTCATTAACTGTTCTCCACTGAACTCGACGCTCTTTTACCTTTCTTCTCTCTGTCACCTTTGTATGTGTGTGTGTGGAAAAAAATTCAATTCTTGCACTTTTTTTTCCTGCCTTCGCTTACGCCTTTAACAGTAGCGACAGATGTGCATCTCAACTTCATTGCAATCTAACAGTACGAGTTGTGAGTTAGTCAAGGCAATTGAAAGCATTGCAAGCAAAGACAAGGCAAGTGTGTGTGTTAAAGTCAAACCGTAGCAAAAGCAATTGGACCAGAATAGAACTTTTCAAACTTGCAATTGAACCTTCTTTGAGTTGGAGGGATTTTTCCTTTTTCTTTTTTCTCTTTTTTCCTTTTCTCTTTTACCATTTGTGCCCTTTGCTCTGCCCGCCCTGTGACACGCCGAGTAAATCATATCATACTATATTTAACTGGGATCAAATTGCAAAATTAATACTAATATCTCGATAGAAAAGTACTGGGGTGGTTTTTTTCATTTTTTTCCCCATTTTTTCATCTGTTCTATCCTCTTCTCTTCCTTTGCCATCTACTTTGGCCTCTTTAGTGTCTTTTTGTCTCAAGGGAGGGTTGGGACAAATGATGTACAATTACATTGTCACTCTTCGTACATTAGTTGAATTGAAAAGTAAGAATTTGTGCTAAAAGGGGAAAAAAGCTTACGTAATCAGTTGAACGGTGTGAAGATTACGTGTATTGTAGATCATTTAATCATGACCAAAAAAAAAACTTACGAGGTGCACATGATGAAATCAACTGCCTCAAATGTAAATGTAAATGATGTACACGTCAGGATGGATTAAGTTAAGGCGAAGGTAAAGTTGTTGTATTACCTGTCTTTTTGCCTATTTTACTGACACATTGTCATTCAAGTGACTTGAGTTGAGTGAAGTATCTGATTGACTGGGGAACAAGGTAAAGATGCTGAGGATGCAGAAAGATAGGAAAGAGAGGAAGATGCTCAATTGATGTGACAAAGTGTATATGTGTGTTTGCAAGGATAGAGATATTTATATAAATATACGTGTGTGAGAATATGTGCAGGTTGAATCTTACGTATTCAAAGTACATCATTTTGTCAAAGCGGAAGGATACAGATTCATGTCACACACGCTCAATGTCACAATGAAAAGGGCCAAACTCACCTGTCTTTCACTTTACCCAACTGTGCTAACCTGTATTTTACACCGTTTCTTTGTCTGCCCTTGTCGACCATTACTGTTGAATGTGTTCATTTCCATCAGTCAGTGGCACTTTACACAACAAGGAGAAAGTATAGAGAAAAGTAAAATACACAACAAAAAAAAAGAACAAAGAGACACAACTTATACCCATCTACTCACTTGTCACGTGTCACGTTTGCATTGCAATTTGCTCGGTTGTACTGATGTAAATACACTGAACACTTTTTCCAGCTGCCATCCATCTCAGAGGAAGCTTTTTTTCTTTCTTTCTTTCTTTCTTTCTATTTCATTCTCTTTCTTCTCTTGTATTCGGACTCGCCGATCGTAGCACTTTCACTCAATTCAACTGCAAAATTGTGTGTATAGTTTATGTCATTCGATGCAAGTAAAAGTGTAACTTTGTCCGTTGAAGTTGCATTTGTTGTTTGCTGTTACACCTGCGATCAGGGACTAGTGTAAAATAGTGAAAGAAAAAAAAAGGATACTGAAAAAGGGTAGCAAAAAGGGCAAAACCTTTCTTCAACCAGTCAGTCAAATGGAGAGGAAGAAAACAAGTTACAAGTTACAAGTTACAAGTAACCAGCAGTGAAAACATCCGTTACAAAAGTACAAAAGTGCAAAAGTAAAAGTCAAGGAGAACAAGAAAAAAGGAAAAAACGAAAAAGGAAGTAAATAACAGAAAACACAAGAATAATTTCTTTCAACACAAGAACAAAGTGACCATCAAGTTAATTGATTTGCACAACACATTGACCGACCTAATGTTCGGTGAATAAATCCAGTTAAATCCTTGTGTTTCGTGTGTTCACGTCGGCTTTTTTTTCCTTGCTTTTGTCTACTCGTCTAAGGATGATTCGAGAGAGAGAGAAAGAGTGAAAGAAAGAAAGAATCGAATGTCGTTGACAAGTAAGTCAAAATGTCTCCAATAATCACAAGGTGCATCATCATGAGACAAGCATCTTTACTTCTTTATTTCTTTACTTCTTTGTTTCTTTGTCAGTTCTTAGTTCTTACTTCTTGGCCGCCGCTGTCCAAGTGAAAGAACAAAGTGAATGACATAAAAGGTTCTCTATCTCTCTTTCCTGCCTCAACTCGTCTTAATAACCATTGATGTACGTTTGTTCCTTTCGGCTGTGACTTGGCTAACGAGCAGACTTTGTCTCTTCATCAGTGAAACAGGCAAAGAGGGCGAAGAAGATGAAGAACAAAAGAATCCTCCAATTCACCAGCCAGGGAGCGGAGAAGGCGAAGAGTAAAAGAGAAAGAAGAAGAAGGAAAAAAAGAAAGAAAAAGTATGAAGGAAGAAGAAAGAAGAAAGAACAGGACAGAACAATCGATGACACAAGGCAACTTATACACACAGACACCTTTAGACAAACTTTTGGTCAGTCTGAGTCACGCTCTAGGGGTTGTTCTTGCTCAACTACTCAAATAACTTTTACTAGTCTTGTCTCCTTTTCCTTCTTGCTTTTTTTTCTTCTTTCCTCTTTTTCCTCCTTGATGATGCAGCTTGAGAAGTTGCATCAACTGATCAGCTGATCAACTGATCATCCGTTCATTCAACCATCAAATCATCCAGAACATTCGACAAGTGTAGCACAGGTGTCACCTGTTTGAACGATTCAGTAATCGCAATTTTACTCACACTCACAAACTCATACACATTTGGACTCCCGGGTGCAAAGAGTAATCGAGTAATCGAGTAATCGACCAATATATTAAATGTGCACCTATGATTGCTGGAGTGAGAAAAATGTGTAAAAGGATGTCGTTATAAAGATGATTCCTCATCACACATTTGGCCGTAAGGGCCATGGGATGTGTGATGTACTTGGAGAATGTACTTGGACTTTTCCTCTGTCTGTCCATTTTCTCATCTTATCCACCAAAGGTGACTGACAAAGTACAGTGGAAATATTTTTTTTCCTCTCTTTTCCTCTTTCTCCTCTGCCGAAAGATCAAACTGGTAAAGCGACAAGTGTATCGAATTACAAGTCAAAAGTCAAGAGAAAAAAGTGCAACTTAGGTTAGAGAAAAAAAGCTGAAAACTTTTTACACGAAATATACATGGTGAAAAAAAGGCAAAAGAATGAAAGAAGAAGAAGAAAAAAAGACAGAAAGAAAGAAAATAAGAGGAAAAAAGAGATAAAAAATTCACAAAAAATAACAAAAGAAAAGACAAAAGGATTCACAACCCAGGGCCATAAAAGAGAGAACAAGTGAAAGTACGACTTTAAGTCATATTTCATACTAGGACCGGGTGAAGAGAATAAAGGAGGAAAAGAAGGACAAAAAAATGGCAGAACAAGAGAAGAACGAGACAAGAACGAGACAATCTACCAGAGGAAAAATAAAAGTGCATCATAGCATCGGAGCATCAGAGCATCAGAGAGATTGATTTGAAGGAAGGAAGGAGACATTTTTACTGCATCACTTGAAAAAAGGCTACACACAGATATACAAGGATACAAGTATACAACTACACAATTACATTAAACTTGTGGTTACTTTACTTTTAAAGAGATTTGATATTTGTTTACCTGAATAGAAAAGCAGATATTTTCAAGTGGAAAAGCTACTTGTACCAATTCGACTGATAGGCTCATCTTTTGGACAAAGCAAATGAATTGGATCTTTTCTACTAGAATAGTACGAAAGTATAACAGAATAAGAGAATAACAAAATAAGAGTAGAATGACACAAAATGTGTCTCTTTTGCTTGTTCATTTCTTTATTTTTTTTTACTATTTCATCATACCATTGTGTCTTTGTGTCTTTGTGTCTGTCTGTGTCTCTTTGTCTTCTTGTCTTTGCTTTTCTCTTTGGGTTAAAGCTCACTCGACTATTGATCCGAAGGACAAGGCTGATGGATGGATGGATGAGTTGCTTTCAGCCTTTCATCGGAAGATACACAAGGGCAAAAAATGAAAGAAGAAACAGTTGGCTTAACAAAGGTAAAGACGGTAACAAGGATAAAATAGAATGAAGAGAGATGAAAAGAGACCAAAAGAGAATCACATGCATCGTTCAGACAGTTCACAACAGTTCTTTTACTAGTACAACTGTTCAAACTGGCATCAGTTGAGTAGTATGTTGGTATACGATGTGATCACTTTAAATGGTAAAAAGTTGCCCGAAAGACAACCAAGTAACTTTTATTCTTTATTTTTTTCCTTCCTTCTTTCTGATAAATGAGACGAGGATCATGTAAACTGATTTTAATTTACACCGGTTCCACATGAAGTGTCCTCTAAAGTTGATACTTGTCATCAATGCAAGTGATTATATAGAATTAGTTGGAAAGAAAAACTTTCGCTCAGGCAAATAAAGTCAATGCAAGGCACACATAAGATGAGACGACAAGTGTGGTATTACACAAGGAAAATCAAACAAAGGAACCAGCAATCAAGCATCTTTGCTCAGTTGTCTGTTTCTCTTTCTTTTTTTTGTGAGGAAAAGAGAGTAAAAAGGCTGGTACCGTTTTTTGTCATGCTGGTTGCATGAAGTAGTAGTATAAAGTAGTGTCAGGGTGAAACAGTGAAATAGTGAGACACACAGACAGACAGAGAGAGAGACATTGAGAAAGGGCAGAAAAAAAATTGAGTAAAGAAAAGACGGGGGTGAATGTGTGGACCGAGGGTCAGTGTACAAAGTGAAGTGAAAGTGAGTGTAGAAATATAAAGAAAGAAGGAAAGAAAGGACAAAAGAGAGAAGAAAAGTGAAAGTGACATGAAGCACACAGCGGTGTAAGTCAGTGTCATTGATTCTGGACGAGTGAAAGACTGGTCTTTTTGCCCAGTTCCGGTCCATTTGGTATGCAAATCAAACTCCTGATCTGTGCCCTGTCCAGTTTCTTTACACTGGAATCTCATTCAATCCTGTCTTGCCTCTTTCAATATCCCCAGCGACGTGCATCCCTGGCGGCAGTGAATTCGCCTTTGCTTATATTTTTTCTTTTTTCCTTTTTCTTCTTTTATTCTTTCACTCTTTTTTCAACTGGCACTGCATCAGTTGACTTTTCTCTTTTCTTCTTTCTTTTTACTGCTGATGTACATCCTTTGCATCTTCACTCAAGTGACTGTGCATCACTCAAGGCAGTTGTATCACTTAAGTATGTATTAAACTGGGCAAAATAGTGGCAAAAAGCTAAAGAGAAAATGAATAGCAACACAAAAATACAAGGACAACTAGAAAAAAAAGAGTGAAAGAGTGAAAAAGTGAAGAAGAGAAAAATAAAGAAAGAACTTCCAACACTTGCATTTGATGAATCACATGAATCACATGAATCACTTGCATCACTAGGTCAATTGTAACTTAAGCCATAAATTGAGTGGTCAGCACATAGGTCATCTTGTACAAATGAACCAACAGAGTATTGCCAATTCCCCTGAAGGCATGTAATTTAACGCATGAAATATTTACCATTTAAGTATGCACACATTTGACTGTATGAACTCTCAAAGTACTCAGGTACATTTAGAAGACTCAATGGATTCAATAAATTCAATGTACATGAAATATTACAACAGTAACAACAGTGTAGGAGGAGAATGAAGTATTTGAAAAAGAATAATTTACCTGTAGTGGTGATTAGTGACAAAGAGTACAAAAAGGATCCAGCAAAGGACCATTGAGGGTGTCTTGATTGTGTGTTTAATTGATTTTCTGGTGCTAAATTGGCTGCCTGTTGTTGCTGTTGTTGTTGTTGTTGGTTCTGTTGCTGTTTATTGTTACCAGTTGATGAAGAACCTGATGAAATTCTACCCGAAGACAATGCAAGTGATGCAGGTGATGATGTACTTGAAAAAGGCACTGAAGATGAAGAAGAAAATGAAGAAAGAGAAGATGGAACACTTAATATAGAAGATGTAACAGATGATGCTATTTGTGGTGATGTTAATGATGGAAGGATAAAGTTGTCGTCGTAGCCATCTTTGACAGCTTTGACTACTTCACGTTGAAATATGATCATTTCATTTGACACAAGAGATGTCCAATTTTCTTTGTAAAGTACGTTAAACTGGTCAGTGATATTCCACAATTTAAGGACTGTTGTGTTTCTCAGTTGATTAATGTTGAATGAGCGAATGATTTCAGATGGACTTTCTAGTGAATGAAAGAGCAAACCTCCGATACAACAATAAACAATGACCATAGTGATAAGTGAAAAAAATGACACAATGAGTGATGTAACCGAACGAAGGGTGGACTTTTCATCATCTTCTACATATTCATTGTCTTCTTGTCCAGTGTCGTAATCAGTGTCCGTATCTTCATTTTTGATGCATCCATGGACATCAGATGCATAATTTGTATTTGGATGATGGTACTTCTTTGTTCGACTTTCAACTGCAGCCATTTTTCTTCTTGTGTATTTATATCATTTGTGTCTTTACTCTTGAACTGTGGTAAGTTGTTTCTTTTTTCATCATATTCACCCGTTTGTGACATTATCCAGCCATTTGGCAAATCAGTATAAACATCACCATTGGCATCAGTACAACCAACACAGTAGGATAGAGTGATGATGGAATTTATTTTCACCAGCTTTATTCACCTTTAAACTTTCCTCTAATACCATAGTCAATTGTCCGTGACACAAGTGAAATACTTTCCATGTCTTTGTAAGGTTGAATGATGCTTTTACCACGTCGATTTACAATGTCATCTGAAAATATAAAGATAATCATTAAATACCATCAAAAGTTATAGTTATCATAACATCATAATATCATAAAATAACTTAACTACAGATAACATTTATGTGTAAATTGCTTGTTCACTTGACATTATATCGTGATCAAAGGTGATACACTTAATTACGATAATCTGCCAGGATGATTTTCAAATCAGCTTGATGAGATGAAATGAGTCAAATGAGTGAAAGGAGACACCTAATCAGTAATTTAAGTGACATTAACTCGAATGAAAGAAGATTTAAAATTGTGTATGTTGACAAACTGATGGTTTCATCAAATTCACGTACTAATGTCACCATCATTGAGTCTCAGGAGGGTGAATGAACTAATCAAATGAATAAATGTTAAATTTTTCCTCTCAGTTTATCTTTGAACGTCGATTAAACATGGGTGTGACAAAGAACAAATTTATCCGACAGCCACAGATAAACATTGATGTTGATGCAAATGAGAGACAGAAAGACAGAAATGGCACATTTCACAAGTGCACACACAGAGTACAGAGTAAAGTAGCATATTGAGTGCATCGAATAAATCGAAAAGATTGAGTAATGTTGGAGACATTGGTAAAGAGTTCACGAGAAAACCTGGTGAAAGCAAAGACAGGCAAAAGCATTTCCCAACTAATCAACTTTTGACGACTGGTGGTTGAAACCGATCAAATAGATGCATCAGTATCAAGGAGAGAACACAGTTGAACAGTTGTGCATCATGCAGATGGTAAAAGTACTCCTGGTTGCCTGTCGATCGGATCAACAGCGGAATAGGAGGATGTAATTCGTACATTGGTAGAATTCATTCAATGGTAGTAGTCACAACTCAGCAAAAGAAATGGATTATTACTTATTTAGCAAACAGTGAAGCTTACTTGGTCGGGCAAAAGAAAAAGACCAAAGAAGACCAGAAGAGGAGGAGAGCGAGTTACATTTGATTAACAAGGCGAAGAGAGAGAGAGAGAGAGAGAGAGAGAGAGAGAGAGAGAGAGAGAGAGAGAGAGAGAAATAAAAGGAAAAAAAGTAAGACAGATGCGAAAGATGTAAGAGGAAAAGAAAGATGAAAAGATAGAAAGATGGAAAGATAGAAAGATGCAAAGATGAACCAAGTAAACTAGTATGGACGAGTCTTTATCATCAGTCTCGAATTGTCAGAGATTGGGCATCATGAAGGTGGATAGTTTACCAAAGTAGTTGATCCACTCTCTTCTCTCGGAAGGAAGAGGCGGAGCAGACTGAGCATGAGACTTGTAAGAGTTGTAAGCGGACTAAAAGGACTAAGAAGACCAGTTCTTTGCTTATGGCCAGCGGTCACTGGTGCTTTCACACATGAGCATTCATCATATAATTCATCAGGACGTTTGCCACTGCATCAGAAGCCTGGTGTACAGTTATTTTCCCTTTTTATCCCTTTTGTCTGAGCGTGTGTGCCCTGTTTTTTCTCAAGGCATACAAGAAAACAAGAAGTAATTGAGTAGCCGAATAAGACTAAGACTGGTGTGTATGATATTGGCACTCTCTGGTAACTTTCGGACGGCAGAAAGATGGAAAGATGGAAAGATGAAAAGATGGAAAGAAACAAGGAGAAAAGTATAAGAAGAGAATAGGGAAAAGAAAGATGAAAAGATGGAGAAAGACAGAAGGATCAGTGTACACATGGAAGTTGTGATGTGACTCATTGAATGACTGATTGAACCAATGAAACAAAAAGAACACTGGACACGAGCCACGAATTCGGTCTTTTTTTATCCGCCCATTGCATTTTGCTTGTCCATCCGTAAGGCGAATGATCAGATTTCGCTCTTTGTCGAACTTCCTTCCTTTTTGTCGATGACCAGTGATTCCACTGATGAAGTGGGTTGAGTTTCCATCCATTGGTCTTAATCTTTGTCATTGTCTCTCCGTCTTTTCTCTTTTATTCTTTTTCTTCCTTTTTTCTCTCTTTCTCTTTCTCAATACCGGTCTTTGTCTAAGGTTCAATGTAACCTGAAGGGTGAAGCTGAGACTGACAAGAGAGTGAAGTGAGTGAAGAGAGTGAAGAGAGTCCTGCCATCGAATCACCTCAGCAGTTGTTTGAGCAATTCTAACAGTTCTCTAACAACTCTGGCAAACCCAAGAAAAACGCAACAGCAGAAACAGCCCATACAAAGTAGGCAGCTCATTACCTCGGATTGTGATGGGATTAATCATGGGTATAATGAGTAAATGTATGTGAAAGTGCTGTCTGATCGGCCACGCACAAGATAAAATCTGTTTTTTTATCATCAGCAAAGAACCGACAATGAAGACACGCAAAAACGCACATCTTTGCAGAATATATGCGAATTAGAGTCACTTGATCACTTTACTTGAGACCTTTCACTCATTACAGTGTCAATTGTGACTGACACAGGTGGACAAAAAGTGCATTCCAGACAGAATGATGAAAAAAAAGTAAGAAAAGTACCTAAAGTAGTCAAAGTAAGGAAATAAAGTACATTCATGTATAAACATGTACCAAGGCAACAACAGTCAATGAAGAAGCAAAAAAAAGGTTGACAGGTAGACGGCTCAGCAGGAAACTTTCTCTAATGGACTCAATGAGCGAATGAACAATGCACAAATGCACAAATGAAACTAATAATAAAGGGTTGCAGCCAAGAACAACCAGGGGTGAAAGAGAAACTGTATTAATTGTTCATTAAGTACTAGCTGAGTGACTTCTGGGCATCGACTTGTTTAACGTGTGTGCCTTTTGACCTCCCAGTTGTCAGTTGTTCTATGGCCTTTTTGTCCTCGTTGCTCTCTCATTTTCTCCTCTTGTCTTCTCATCTTCTCTCCTCTTCACTCTTCTTCTTCTTCTTTCTTTCTCTGCTGCTTATTCATCTACTCTAGGGATGCAAGAAGAGAGTAAAAGAAAGCGACTTTGCCTCTTTTTTTCTCATCGTACAGCCTAGTTAGTTAATTGATGAGCCTTCGAGGCTTGAAAAAGGGTGCGATAGGCAGTAAGACATTCTATTCATCCCTCTCTCTCACTTGGCAAGAGAACACAACTCGATATACAATTTCATTTGAGGATGAAAGGAAAGAAAAACTCACTCAAATTACCAGATAAAAAGATGAAAAGATGAAAAGATGAAACGTGAGTAACAACTGAATTTTCAACGTGAAACCGGTGAAAAAAAGGTGCAAAGGTGAAAAAGTTACAAGTTATCAATTATCTCTTCAGGTAAATTGTTACTTTTGATCAAGTTGGTATAGATGATTTGTTGATTGAATGAATAATGATGGCAGATGAGGATAAAAGTAGCACAGTAGATAAAGTAGCCGGTTGTCGATAAACAATGTCACAAACACAACCAACAAATGAAAAGAGAAGCGACCAATTTACTAATAAAATTGACAGTTTTAGTGCACATCAAGGTGCTCTTTTCACGATAAACTACAAAAGGTGTAAGTGTGTAAGTGTGTGGGTGAAATCGAAGACAAATAAATTGACAATGAGAATTGAAACAATTTCGCATCACAGTTCACTTGATGTAGGAAAAGAATGATTGTGAAGAAAGTACCACATACAAATACACACAAACACACACACTCACACAAACTGCTTGGATACACGCACTTGCAGTGAGTTCGTGAATTCGACTGACAGCCAAAGGCAAAGCAGTTCATACACACAGACACTCACCATTCGCTCGAATACTTAGAGCAGCTGCAGAACCGAACAGAACACACAACTCGACGAGGACACATTCACCGCACAGACACATAGAGAAACATACAGACACTTTAACAAAGACACACACACACACAGAACCATAAAGACACAAGGATGAAGTTGCAAGTGGAAAAATGAGAGAAGAATAAGTTAACTTTGTTCTTTCTAACGAGTCACAGGTGACATTATCCACACCACTTACCCTTTGATACATTTCTACCATGTACAATTAGTTGCTTCATTTGTGGGTGAAAGTTTGCAGAGTTTCCTTTTAACTTTTTTTCCCCCTTTTCTCCTGGTGTATCAATTATACAGGAAGAGAAGAGAAAGAGACGACGACCAACATTTCCCTCAAAAGCTTTTATCCGAATCTCCCTTGTGAAGCGATCAAACATTTTCCCAAAGAAAAATGATTCATTGCACAAATATATTAATGTCATGGACGGTCATTGTATTCGTGAAAATTTTTCTACCTGTCACATCTCACACACACACAATGGAATTCATACATGATGATAACGGATTAAGAGACACAATCAACTACCACCAACTGAGTGGCACAAATGGTTATCAATTAAATTTTCATGTCTTTCACCGTAAACAACCAGCAAAATTCACATGTCGCTGAATAAAGTGAAATCCATAATCACTTGTATTTGCCACCAGCTACTTGAATACAGTGAATGAACTGAATGAACTGAATGAACTCAATACATGGAATGAGAAGTGAATTTATGAATTCCACATGAACTCTTCATCAACTTATCGTCAACATGATGATCAACTTGTACATCAACTAACACTTTGTCGTATGAACTTCATTAGTAGTGACCGATGGTCAAACATGTTTTATCAATATCAGCCCAATCAATGAAGCGAACACAATTATCATTCGTTTATTTTAGCTCGAATGACAATGGATGTCTCTTCAATGGAATATTGACAAGTAATTTTCTCGCTGTCCAGACTTTGTCACACCATATCAATGTCACTATCAAGCCAGTTGTCAAAGTGTTCCCTAATACAAAGTTTTCCTTTCTTACATCAGAAATGTTGACAATTGTTTGCCCATCAGGACAATTAGAAGAAGGCTTCTTCCTTTTATGGAAAACAGTTAAGATGTCCAAACCAATGTCCAACAGTTAATCCATCATTGCATTCCAATGGTCTAGTGTAGGTCGAAGATCAGTTGTTGTCAATGCATTGCAACATCGATTGTTCGTGTTGAGTAGTGATCAACCCTGTACCATCAACCATCAACCATCAAAGTTCCATTTTGGCAAAGGAACATCCAACATCAGTAGATAGAATAAAGAAAGTGCCTCTTCTCATTCTCTTTCTCCCAAAGATCAGATCGATGAAAATTCCAATGAATGAAAAATATTTGCGGCTGCTGCTGATTTGGCGAATCACCATTTTTTTCATCCTTCATCAGTCCCATCGGAGATTAATTTAGAATTTTTCATTGAGCAGGATGAAAAATCGTCATAATGACTAAAGGTTGCTTAGTGATCACGCAGATTCCACCCAAATATTCAATTTAATTTGAGATCATTGGGTAAAATAGTTGATGAAGATTAAAGAAAAAGACATTCGAAATATTTGGAGGAAAAATTTCACCGAATTTCCATCGAAAGAACCATCCAAGTATCCTGCTTAAATGAATTACTCAGTTGAAGTCTAATTGACGGCGAAAAACCATTCACTTTCAATTGTAACCTTGATTGCTTGGAGATTTTTTTTCGGCAAGTATTTCATCTCTAATTTATTCTCAAGTCAATTCAAGTCAATCCATTTGCCGATTGTCAAAGAACTAGAACTGATGATGACACAGTCGATGAAAATTATTATAACATTAGTAGTACATCTTCTTCATTCCTTTTTTCCTCCCTGGTGGATGAAAGAACATGCAAAATGATATTTGAACTTGTTTCAGGTCACTCAATTTATAAAAATCAAATATTTATCCAGTTGTATTAATTTCTTCTCTTTTTTTTGTCCCGTCGATTAATATTTCATCCAGATGTTCTCGTTTTTTTTCCTCCTCTCACTTATTTGAACTTGTTTTTGTTGCTTCCACGTGATTATAATCCATATCAAGATGATTCATTGAATCTGTTATTTTTCACACATGCAACTGTAAGCCTTTTCGATGAAATTTTATTCATTACTAGGAATATTATTAATTAATTGTTGAGTCAGCAAAGAAGATTACTTCAAAAGGCAAAAGACTTTTCGTGTTAATCATGGCACAAAAGTTCAATCATCAGGATTGAGTGAAACAGAGAGAGAGAGAGAAAGAGCAAAGTCATCTGATACTGGCATTGGAGTGTGTTTTACTTGTTCATGACATGTATCACAGTGAATCGAATTATTCGAAAATTTGCATTTGTCTTGGTTACTTTTGCCTTGTTGAGTACACTGAGCAGGAGAATTGTGATAGTTCAAAGAGACATATAATCTATTTGATGTTAGTATTATTAGATACGAAGTCAGATACAAAAAGATAAAAAAAAAAGTAATTAAGTTGACGTCAGAGCCAGTTGATCTTTACAGTTAATTCTCTTCCGCTTACCAACGCAACGTACCTAATTCTTTACCAAATTCTTACCGACTTGCCAATGAACGGTGAGAAACTCAACTAGATGTCAGCATTTTCGTTTGACTCATCAGCTGTAGCTGTAGCTTGACTCTTTCATCCAATGGCAGATGATGTGTTAGGATACGTGTGTTAAGAAATACATTGGCCATCGTGTGATCACTTCAATTGAAGTTAATTATGGCCAAACCATCAACATGGATTCTTTCACCTCTCTCCATTGTAATTCTAGCCATTTTTCTTAATTGTTTGGTTATCGTAATTGCCGGGTAAGTTTACATTCTTTCATTTGGCAATGATTCAACTAACTTCAATATTCCGGTTTCATTGTTAGCCGTGACTTTTACAAAATTTTAGGAGTTTCTACATCAGCTTCCACCAATCAAATTAAAAAAGCATATAGAAAATTAGCTAAAGAACTTCATCCTGATAAAAATAAGGATGATCCTAAAGCTCAAGACAAATTTCAAGACTTAGGTGCTGCATATGAAGCACTTTCCGATCCTGAAAAGCGTAAAATTTACGACAGATCTGGTGAAGAAGGTTTATCAAGAGACGGTGGTTTTTCAGGGGGTGATCCTTTCTCATCTTTTTTTGGTGATTTTGGATTCCAATTTGGTTTTGGTGATGATAGCCGGTCCAACGGACGCCGGGAAACACCTAAAGGCAATGATGTTATAATGGACTTGTATGTAACCCTAGAAGAATTGTACAATGGTAATTTTGTGGAACTAGTACGTAAGAAACCAGTGTATAAACCTGGTCAAGGTACACGTAAATGTAATTGTCGACAAGAAATGGTAACGAGGCAACTCGGTCCTGGGCGTTTCCAGATGCTACAACAGTCTGTCTGTGATGAATGTCCAAATGTCAAGCTTGTCTCTGAAGAACGAATACTCGAAGTAGAAATTGAACAAGGAATGAAAGATGGTCAAGAACAAAGATTTGTCGCTGAAGGTGAACCTCATATTGATGGTGAACCCGGTGATTTACGTGTTAAAATCAAGACTTTACCTCATAGTGTTTTCGAACGTCGAGATGACGATTTGTACGCCAATGTGACGATTCCGCTATCTGATGCATTGGTTGGCTTTGAAATGCAAATTAAGCATTTGGATGGCCACATGGTGACAATTAAGCGGGACAAAGTTACATGGCCTGGTGCGCGAATGCGTAAATCGGGTGAAGGAATGCCAAACTATGAAAACAATAACCTTCGAGGCACTTTATTCATTACATTTGATGTGGACTTTCCCAAAGGTGAACTCACAACTGAACAGAAAGACAAGATCAAAGACATTCTTTCCAATCACCAGACCAAACCTAATGCATATAATGGACTTCGAGGTTATTAATGTATCTCACTAGATAACTTATGTATAAAGTTTGTCTGCCCTAAGGCTAAATCAGCTGGTGACGATTTTTGTTCTATACAATTATTACACTTTTTGCCTTCGTTGATTTTTATTTATAATCGCTGTCAGTTTGTGCACTCATAGTTGACAAATAATTTGTCCTTTGCCATACAATTTGTATGAATCTCTCATCTACAATCAAGTTGAATTGAGCAAAATGCGCGCTAACTTAAATAAATGCTCGACAAATTGAAATTGTTAAATTTGAATTAAAATTTTAATCTTGGCATTTGGTCTTATCGAAATTGGTTACCGGTAAGTTGTTTGTTGTTGTTTGCTTGTTTCACTTGACACGAGCGAAAAGATTTTTACCATCTCCACAGATGATTCCACTAACTTTGTAGAAAGAAAAGTCACCTTTTTCACGTTTACCAATGAATTTGAGAATATCATTTTTGGTTTCAGTTTCATTGTCACCGACATGTAGTACCATTTCCTCACCTTCATCAAGATCTCCACCATCACCTCTACCACCGATGGTGTAATTCATATAGAGCACATTGTGCGTGATCCAATCCAAAGATGAATCGCAGATAATTGGATTGTTTCGAACATCAATTGAATTCCTATTATCCGAGTATAGGAATGTCTTGAATGGTTTTTCTGACAAAGAATACAAGTGATTATTCGAGATGTTAAGTTTTGTAGGGCGTAAGAATGATGTGAAGGCTCTAGGATCGATTAGATCAACAGAAAGATGATTAGAGTCCAGGTCAACTTGCAATTTTTCCGTTGACCACGTTTGACGAGGTGGAGAAAGTGTCAACATGTTTTGAGGAACTGAGTGAATGTTATTGCGGCTCAGTTTGAGTGATTTTAGGTGTCTCAGTTCGAGGAAGGCAAAATTTTCTACTCGAGATATTAGATTGTCTGACAAATCCAATTCCACCAAGTTGACAAATTCTCGACCAAATGTGTGCTTGTCAATATACTCGATTTGGACCGCTAGTCTGAGTACTTGTAATTTTGAAAATGATCCAGCATATCTTATTGCTTCACCAGGAGGTACTTTCAATTTTGACATCTCCAATAGTTTGAGTGAATTCTTAGACAAGTTGAATGTTGCAAAATCAATCCATTCTATAGGTGACTCGATCAATTTGATTTCTTCAAAGTAAATGTTTGAAAAGTGCGAATGATTCAGGTGAGTGATGTGTGTGTCTTCGATCACAAGTTCTTTTGCTGTACACTGAGCTGGTCCAACTGATCCAAATGAAGAAGTTCTGTCTTGAAATCGTTTAAGAAGCCTTCTTCGATGTCCATCTGGCATTTCTAATGAATTTATGTCATTGAAAGCTTCTTCAGACATGTGATTGAAGTCTAGATCTGGACGATCATCATTGCAGAATGGATTAGTTTCAATGATGATGTCAGAAAATTCTTCAAAGTACAAATCATTAGAAGATTCACCCAAATCAGCAGAACATTTGATGATTCCTTGATCGGTTGGGAATAAAGTTTTAGCCACAGGGACAACAGAACATTTGCATCTAGCTGATTTCATTTCAGGACACTTGAAACTGTTCACGGGTACACTGAGTAAGGCCAAAAAGGCCAAGAGAAAGTGAATTTTTGTCAACATGGCACAATAAAGAAGATGAGGAAGAGATGAGTGAGATGAGTGAAACCAAGTGACAAAGAAGGGAAAATAAGTAGAGAGAACAACCAGGGACAATAACTGTTTTTTCAAGTCATTCACATGCTTAAGTACTCCACTTGATACACATTTGTGGATTATGTTTACAGTTGTCTGAAGTTTGCTCACTCTCACTCGAGCGAACAATTTCCTGATTTATCTTGTGATTCTTTATGAAGTAAGCAGAACATCCGCATCACCAACCAATCCTAGCACTTGACATTGGTTTTTGTGATCACATTCAACTTGTATGTTTATCATTGTGTCACCCATGAACATAACTTACACTTTTGATTGCTGCTTATTTCCTGTTGTTATCACTCTAGAGAGTTCATTCCTTCAATTCGTTCAGTCTTAAACTTCTTAGTTATGCAGTCAACGTGTAAACACGCTTGAGCAAACAAGAATGATTCATAATGATAACATTAGTATATGAATCATATTATAAATACAACTTAATGGGTAAAAGTCGTCAGTATGGATGTTTAGACGATCGATGCTTCAAGGTTGTTCGTTTAAATCGATAAGTACATCTTCTTCTCTTCATCTATACGCTGTGCACTGTATACTACTATACACATAACTGTAAAGATACCTTGACATTCTTGCTGAAATGAGTGAAAGTGATTAGGTGAAATAAGTTGAAGTTGCGAATTATCACTGAGGACGGAGTAAATGGGAGTAAAAGGGAGAAAAAGTGATGCCTCAGAGTTTTCGATGTCGTCCCAGTTGATATGTGTCTGGCCAAAGGTTCATCCAAGATGACTCATCGTAAGTGACCGAACATTTAATGCCTCATTTTATCCGGTTCATTCAACGATTTGCTGATTACGATGAGCTGGACTGTGGACAAAATGGCCAAGTCGACTACCAGTAAGTAATAAGTAGTAGTAGTAGATAGTAAACTTCATACACCATGTACATGTATACATGAATACAGCAGTAAAGTGATGAATTGTCTGCATCCACGTTTCATCCTCATTAACATCGATGGAGACTGTTTGATCAACGGACGGTTGATAATTTATCAACCGTGAGATGAAGTTCACTTTTGACAATTTGATCAATAGTTGTCTCCTATTAAATTTTAAAAGGATATTTGAGCCTCAAAGTAAAAGGCACAAAGCTCAATGTTACTTGATCAATTTGACTTGGATATTGATTAAAAGGTCAAATTAACTGACTGTCGTTGCAAGTGAAAATTATCTTGTGGCTGATGCTTGTAACAAATAAATTGCTCGGGTGCTCAGGACCTTCAGTTAATCCAGATATATTTCAATCTGTTCCTTTCTCAGCAGTAAATCGAATTACTTGAAGCAGCATGTTACACATTAATATTTTATTTGATCAGTCGATGGGAGAACATTTTTTATCCACGACAAATTAATTTAACTCAATTCAGTCAATTCAAGTGAAACAGCAGTAACAGAAGAAGAAGAAGAAGAAGAAGAAGAAGATGGAGAAGAATAAAAAAAACAATGTCATCGTACTCACTGAAAATCATTTGACCTCAATGGATAATGAGGGTGAACTTTGAAACATTCTGCCTGAAACTTGAAGAGAAGACAAGATCAAACATTCAACTCGTTCTCTTCCTCTTCGTATCTTTTTGTATCTTCGATCATTTCTCTCACAACTGTCTTGTCAAGTGAATTTTTTTCAACTTCCTTATTTGCCTCGTTACATTGAAAGTGTCAAAAGTCAATCAGGACATCCGTTTCATTGTTCCGCCTGATCGTCTTGAACAATGAAGAGAAATTCATCCAATTCGTGACAAAGTCACAAGAGACATAAATTGTGCCGTTGTGACGCCTTTTATTGTCGAAGTTGTCTTTGACGATTGGTCCTCTTTCATGTCCAATCGTACAAAGACAACTTCTAGTCACATTGTACAGAAAAAGTACAATATAATGATGTTTTCTTCATTGTTGATCTTTGATAACTTTGATAAGATCGCACTGATTTAAGCATCTGCTGATGACATAGATAATAAGTTTACCGGTGATGAGAGACTCTTCATCTCTTCATCTTTTTCTACTTCTTCTTTGGTCCTTTTTGTGCATCTTGTTGACTATGACCATTACTACATCTCTAATTAGCCTTGGGTGGCACTTGTAGACAGGAAGAACTCGATGTTCGATACATTCTCACTCCAGATCCACTTACAGTAATATTCGAGGCAATTGTGAGGATTCTTCCTGGCTCACATCCAGTATCTTTCTCTCATTTAAGCTGGACCTTTTGTCTTTTTTGTTGTTGTTACAATTACCACTGTAATTCTCATCACAGATTGCGTCATCCCAAGTCGTGCCAATACTTATAATCCTACATCCTGACCTTGCCAACTTTTCCTAATAGACCAACATTGTTATAAACGTACTCAATCAGCAGTCAAACTACTTCTAACTCTTTCAATGTAGTTGAGCAATTTATTCTTTTGTATACATTGGCTTACACTGCAAGTTACAACATTCTTTTGTGACCAATGTTAGTCTTTAGGTTCATATGACTTCCATCCGAGTGTTTAGTACAGTCAAAAATGATCACAAGACAATAAGACACCTTATTAAGAAAACAATCAAGCACATTGTGCAATCAGTTCAAATCAATTATTTCAGTTGATTAACAATTAATGAGATTTTTTCACCATCACTGGAAGACAAAACAAGCAACAGTCGGTCATTTGACCGATGTCAAAACAGCCGTAAGTCAAGGTATGGCCACTTAATTGTGATAAGTTTAGTCTAATTGATCAACTCAGACTGTCTCTGTTGTATTGTCAACCATAGTTTAGTCACATGAATTGTGTAATTTCCTCGACAGAAATTTTGAAATTCTGGTCGATCGAACAAGTGGCGACTTCTCTGTAACGAGTTTGATTCAACACATGAGCTGAAAGTGTTGTCAAAAGTTCAACTTATTTGCCATAATTCCATCATCATCTCCGACGGTGGAGGTAAATACTGATACTTATCTTGCAAGTGCAAAAAGTGGATAAATTTTTCAACTGTACTTATTCAATCGATAATTTCATGACTGATTTATTTGTAATACTGATTCTCAATGGAGAATCAATCAACAATTTATAAAGTTGTTTTATTATAAGCTCTTCTAGGATTTTGACAGGGTAAATCATTTAGTTATGTTCGCATAAGAAGAACTTTTTTTATTGGATTGAACTAAAAGCATTTTATACTTTTAACATCTTCAGTGGATTTCAGTTGAAAAGGAAAATCACGCATCGGATCGATTACCAATCGATACAGAGTAAATTGAAATCGATTGCATAAGATAATTATAATGATTGTGACGTTTGTTCTTTCCATTAGTTGATGTTAAAATGATTTAAATAAAAAATTTGATATTTCAAAGTGTATCAAATTGAATTGCAATTTAAATTGACAGAGTTAACTACACGTCATCATATTTTCAAATTAAAGTGTCTGATGATTGTTCTGTCTTTTAATTGCATTTTAAATGTAATTCAATAGTTCAAAACATCTTTAAATTGTTCACTTGTCAAGGACAACATTTGGACTTTTCTTATACGATCAAGAAAGATCGAACCTACAATCAAATGGTGACAATTTCGTTATTAACTTCAATTATGGTTGTCCAACCAACTCAAGATTTCGATTTGGCTGGAAATTGACAGAATTTCAAATTCATCACAATATGGATACTTTGTTGCTTTCTTTGTGGCAGAAATACAAAGTCTTACAAATTAAATTGAAGTCTTTCAGTGGAGAAAGATTTCTTTGTCACATTAATATCAATCGTGAGAATCGTATTGGCAATGTTGATTGATACATTGATTGTGAAGACCACAGTAATTATTTCATTATATAAATTATTCTTTCTTTAACCTTAATCGTATCTTATTCCTTTTTCTTCATTTACAAGTTTCGTGTACAAGAAAAAAAATGTGAAAATGTCATAATTTATAAATTACTGTGTTTGTATTGAAGAAATAAGATTATTCATCGAGTTAAATACAAGTTCTCAAATGGTCTCTCTTCAAAGACAACCAATCCAGTCAAAGCCTTTCTTCAAGATGAAATTCTTAAAAGTTCTTTTGTCATTGTCTTGGCTTAATGACAGAACATCAACGATATAACTGACGATGGAAGTAACATTGAAACCAGTTGCTTTACATATTCGACTGTAGATTTAGCTGATTACAAAGATATTCATGTGCTATTCAAGTGTTCATCACACAACATTTGCTTGCAATTTATCCAGATCAAGGAAACTTGTTTAAAACATGACACCAACAATAACTCGATTAGCAACAAATTTTTGATCAATTGAAAGAATCATTAAATAGTATTGTGATCGACAACCGAGAATAAATGAATGGAAAATAATGTTCGTGGCAAACATCGATAATTATAATATTTCGCCAAAGATACTCCCAAATGATTAACATTTAAGTTGATGACACTTCAGATGAGACTTATTGATGTTAAAATATCTTTCAAAGGGTTGTAAAGATAATATTTGGTTCTGATTGACCAGAAATTCATCCATATGAAACCGACTGAATCACACATTGACATGATTGAGACTTAAGAAAAGTTTTCCAACCATTTCACATATGCATCACCATCACATCCAGTCCAGTTGTCAGACAATAGTTGATATGATGAAAATAAAATCAACATTTAAATTAAATGGATGAACAAATGTTAACAGCGTGTGGATAGTGGCTAATATAGCCAATATATCTGGCATATAATTAAACTGAAACTTCAAATCGTTGTAGAAGGTGCAATGTTGCCTTCGTGTATTCTATTTCTCCATCAAGGGTGCTTCCTTCAAGTATGATAATATAAAAGTTCTCATCTGATTCGAAGATGATGAATACTACAGTTGTACCATATATGTTGCCATTTCTTTTCTCAATCTATTTGCTCGTCTTTTATTTCTTGATCATATTGAGACGATGGTAAAGTAAGATATATCATATGAATATGACGAAGATGATGACTGAGGTTGCTTACATCACATATATTGGTCTAAATTGCAATGAAAAAGTAAAAGAAATACCAATCAAATGCAAGAATTGTCGCTGTTGGAATTACAATTACTGATGTATGTTAAAGTATTTCTCAAGTGGTTGTGGCATCAGTGGTGATAATGAGAAAGGTTCACACTTTTCAGCACATCCAAGACAACAGATCATCGTTAACTTTAATGTCCAGTAAGCATTGGTTAAGTACAGCTTGTCCAGACATTGGTCAACTTACAAAATAAAATGGACGAAGAGGTAAATTTTCACTTTGTGGGTCAGGTGGAGGTAAGAAGAACTTTTATCCTGTTTTTTTAGGATCATGCTCACCGGTTAAAAAATCGATTGACAAGCGTATTCGTAGATGTTGATAACACTTTCATGGCTAACTGAGAAACTGATGGCAATCAAACTGCTTACTCTTTACGCACAGTCAAGGTAAATGATGGACGACATTCAAGTAAATTGTTCAAGCCTATTCACCCACAATAGAAGGACATTTTCAATATCAAGCAAATAGACCAATCGTTAACGGCTCATTCGATAATTTTGTACGTATTCGAGATGAATCATATAATTTTTACATTACTTGTCACTCAAAAGGATAATGATTATTTAAAACTTTTGGTATGATTTCTTCTTGTCAACCTTGTTCAAAGTTCATCATATCGATTGATTAATTAATTTAATAACTTTAATTCTGGTGGACTCCGAATGATTTTAAATTATAGTTTAAAAAGATGGTCGATAAGAACCAGTCAGGATACTTCGATGAAACATGTTATGTGATTCTTTGCAGTTAATGATTTGACAGAAGCTTCATTCAAATGTTTACATGTGGCTTGATTAGAACATGATTCAAATGGAAGATATTATCATACATAAAATTTTACAATCTTTTCATATAATCCATCAAGTTCTATCAAAATGTTAGTCGATTGATTTTGTGTCTTCTACGTTGACGATAATATTAATCAAATTCACCGGATACAGCGGAAATGTTTGAAACTTTATAACTTTTCAATCAATCAAAAAATTCATCAAGATGTTGCTTCAAAATATCTAATGGCAACGTTTGAAATTCCTCACGATATGGATAATTTGTTGTCTTCACAGTGCGAATTACTTCTCAATATTCATTTTCACCATGATTGGAACAATTTTTAGCATATTCATCCACGGAGTCCACTTGACTTTTTTGACATTCCTTTAACATTTTTTAGATTTTGTTGCATTTTTTGCAAAAGAATATTTTACATGGATTGTTCGCTCATCTATTCGTGGTTTGATATAAAAACGTCGTTTTTGGTAAACAATCAAATAAATCTTACCTTTAATCAACTTTTTCAACATGTATGGCATTATTCTTGTTATTCTGTTATTCTGCTCATTTGTTGAAGTTGGTTCAATTTTTTCTTTTCCCGTGAAGAAAATCGTCAAAGTCTTTGTAATGATAATATTCGTGATATTCAATCCAATAATCACCTTCAAAGTAAAAAGTATGAGAATAACAGCATGTCTTGCAAGTTAAATAAAATTCAGTGAACATGTCAAAGTTTGATGTTGTCTTTTTCATCAATTGATGAAGACTTGGAATCAAGATGAAAATCTGATAAGAATCTGAAGAGAAAAGAATGACCATTGTTTCATCGACTTGGACTGTGGATGACGAAGAACCATTTCACACCAAGGCAATGAGTCACTTTGACGAATTGACATCAAAGATAATGATGATCGCCTTTATCAAAGAACTTTAAGCAAAAGTAAATCGAAACTGTGATTGGTAAGCTGATTCTCTATTTTTTCGGTGAATTTCTATCTACCAAGGAAATGTCAAAGCGAAGAAAGCTTGCGAAAGAACACTCATTAGTAGAAATTCGACACCAAGAGTATTTGTTGCTGAAACTTCCGATGTGAGAATGATGGTCTTTAATCTGAAGTGATTTCTCGTGACTTCATTACAGAATCACAGTGAAATGGAGAAGATATCGACTTTCATTGTGAAAGCTGTCACATTTAATGTTGACCAAACCTTGACCTGTAATCATGTATCTTTAGAACTGTTCGGATGTGTAAAATGTGTTTGTTTGGTGGTCAATAGTATTTACGTATTGTTGTTACGAACTGTACGGTTGAACAATCAACGAGTGAAAACAAGTTGAAGCTTCATCGCATTTAGAACGGCGGAAAACTTTTGGTTTGTTTGAATAATGACTTTAGTGTGTGTAATTGACAAGTAAGTTATTTCGTCATTTGCGACAAACTATTCAATTGACTAGCGGTAAAAGTTGTGTGTTTGAATAGAAGAGCTCAAGTTAACAAGTTAAAATTGTCACATTATTTTTTACGATCAAAGTAGAAAAGACAAAAAAGTAGAAAAGTACAAAAGGAAGAGAAAAAGTAAATAAAATGGCCAACAATTGCTTGATGTAACAAGTGACTGATACCAAGTGACATAATTTACCAAGTTGATGTAAATGACAAATGAAATAAAGCAATTCATTCAATAGTCAAATAAATTGTTAACTAACTGAATATTTGGTTGCAAAACAAGTAGTATTTGGTCGTTAAAGTTGAATGTTTGACGTTGAAAATGATAGAAAGTTATTTCAAATTTAACAGTTGATTGTTGTACTTGTAATAAAGTACTGATCGATCATTCAGCTGATTGACTAAGCGATCCAATTTGTTTCAGTGATGATGTAAAATGTAATCATGAGACAATTAAGCATTTGTGACTAACTAACTATCTAACTAACGTACTAACTAACTAACTGATTGACTGGTAGCATAGGAAAATGTTTTTCTCCTAAAATTATGTCACATGTTCAAGAGAGCGATTAGAAAGAGATGGACTTTCACTAATTAATTGTGATTGTTTTTGTCGCATATGTTGTTGTTCTTTTTTTTGGCACTTTATCTATTTGCCACCATTTGCACCTGTATCAGAGTGTGAGGTGAAACAATTGAAGCATTAATTCTTCTTTAGGTACATCAGCAGGTGTTTGAGACTATTGCAAGTGACGACTAAAGAGTAAAGAGTAAGTTGAGTGATACACTCAACTGCATCCAAGTAAAGTTATTATCTTTTACTCTTTTACTCTTTTCCAAACTTCTCTTCATTCCTTTCTAACTGCATCTACCTTTTTACCTCAATCTCAATCCACTCGCAAACCATTAAAACTGAAAGTTATACTTGCAAACAAGATTCTAAGACACCACAAGGCACATGCTCATCGTATTCATCTAAAAGTAAAATGTTTCACCGATTGAATGTATCACTTGGTCGTATATAAAGAGTCAAATTTCTGATAAATCAGTTCTTTTGTTTTTTCCTTCATCCATCGGTATTCACATAACTTTTTGTTTTTCACTTTTCCTCAACTTTTTTTTCCATCAGACTTGTTGACAATGAACACTAGAACAGGATTACCGAATGTCAACAACATGGTCTTGTGCAAGAAGAAAAGTTCATTCATCTATTCATCAGTTACACTTTTAATATGTTTCCTAGTTTTTGCATCATCTTTTCACTCTTCAAGTGCTCAACGAGGTATCATCAATAGTAAAACTATTCGTGCAACAGTAGCTCAATTCTACAGAAACTTAAACATCCTCAATCGTATGTTTGTGTAAGTATTTATTTGTAACACCTGTTTAAATATTCATTGATAATTGATGATACTTTCCCTTGGGTTTTTAAATGATGTAGTCCATTTCGACTGCCAGTAGTTTCACCTCCTCAAGCACCATTTGATATTGTCAATCGAGCAATGCGAATTTACATCAATCGACCTCGACCCATTTCGAGACCTTTCCTTATGTCCAATCCTCTGAGATGGGTTCTTTCTCGACCAATCAGAATAACACCTCCTTGATTATCCACAAGTGATCATCTTCATTTTTACGGTTTGCTCTTGGAATCTTAGGTCATTGGCTCACTATTTGATTCATCACATTTGAAATAAAATCAAACAGATAATCTGAATGCATCGACAAAAAAATATAAATTCTACGCCAATTGTTAATGTTTATTGAAGAATGTATAAAATTAAACAATGAATAGGGCAACGGACACACATACACAAACACAAACATAAATACAAATGATAACTTTTTAAAGTGCAACTTATAATGGTCATTCACCAAATATGGCGTCAAATAGCTTTGATTGTTTCATTGGGTTGTCATCTTGTGCACAAAAAATTCACACATTCATTGACATGTCCTCAATTCAACAAAATATTAGATGCATGCGAAACATCAGTCATCATTATCATCATACACAACTTGGCTGGTTAACTCGTCAGTCGTCATCAATCGGTAGTTGAGAAAGTTTCATCAATTAATTTGACACATCGATAGTATCCGACGAAACATCAATTTCTTCATCATCTCCATTCCAATTTGAGGAAAGGAAGGAAAGAAGAAAGAATAAATGCACCAAATAACATTGATTGAGTCTAAAATATACTCAAAGTAACGTGTATGTGTTGAATTAAAGTTGCATCAAATAGACAGTCACGACTCATAAAGAAAAGTTAGATTGATAAAAAAAATACTAATTAAGCTAAACATGCAGAGCTGCTGATGATTCTGTAATTTGTACAGTGATGTCATTCTGATGCTGATCAATCTAAAGATTACCTGATGATGCAGTAGAAAGATCAACTCAGGTGAAGGATACATCAGACTGTCGTAAGAGTACATCAATTAATCAAAAAGAATCTCTTATTCTCGAATCCAAGAAAAAAAAAGGGTCAAACAAGTTATTTGTTCAGCTTGTATACTCACTGATAAATTGTAAAGATGTGATGCATTAGTCCAATTGCCCAAATTTATGCTGAACCAACAAATTTCGTATTATGTATTGTATAATATCGCTCACGGATCAATAATTCTACATTTCATCGATACGAATGATAATTGAAATTTATTTTAGTGTTGTTTCAACCAAGAATACATTTTTTTGCATCAGATAGGGCATTGACTTAAGCGATACACGATTTGAGTGAATTTTGAGCGAGTCGTGCTTATTAAAAACACGATTTCATCAGATGGCGCGAAATGAACTTTTCACTACTTGTTCAATTGACTGAGACCAAATTGTGAGATTGTATTGACTTGTTAAATGGATGACAATGAATCTTTCCGGTGGCTGAATTATTTTCTACCCTTCATAATAATTTGTAGCCGAGAGACATTGATGATATCAGTTTGAATTTGAGTGTCAAACAAGACGATTGAAAAGTTGTTAAAGTGATCTTATAAGGTTCACACTGTATACTAAGAGGGATACATCAAGTTGATTGCCATGAATGAGAAGGACAAAGCATATGCATTAGTCAAGTTTTGGTCTGATGTTTGTGATTTAACCTTTTCATCTCTATTCTCAAAACTCCATTTGAAGTAGTTGAAAGTGAATTGACGAAGCCGTCGGCAACGAGACTCAAGTCGAGGGTCACTTCCCTAATCACTTGTGATGATTTCTTCCATTCAACAGTTGTACTCACATGAAAGGGCCTCAAGCGCCGACGATTGGATAAATATTTCCAATGTCAAGAGGATAGTTTAAAGAAATGAATTTTTTTTTCAATCACCCACAAAAATATAAACATTTTTCAGGTCAAAACAAAAACAAAAACAAAAATTAACCAGTTAAATTAAATGAATTTCACATTAATCGTGATTTTACTTAGTGACAAGTGATTGAATACATTATGAAATCAAAAATATCAACTAGTTTTCTTTCTTATTTTCTGTGACATTTTTAGTAAAAACAGTTTGATAGAAAAGTTTACTGTAAGGTAATTCAACAGTCAAATATATTATCACACTGAGGATGAGGCTGAAGATCAATTGACTCGGGAAGAGCAATAGACTGATCTGTTCGATCGATGTGTACGTTATGTTCGAACCTAAGGAAAGATATGTAATGACCAAAGGATGAACCAAGAAATAACTGTACTGTACTTTGCTAAGAATTGCACAAACGTGACCGAAAAGTGTTGGTCGATTTTTAGAAAGATTTTCTTCACTCCAAACGGCGTAACAGAAATTACAAAAACAGAAGTTAATCAAAAGAGCTTGAAATGCTACGATGAAGACTGAAACAATTTTCGGTTGTGAACTTGTATCCATCAAGTATGGTACAAATACAGCTACGGGAAGGATGATGGAAGAGATGAATCTGTAGAACCAGACTTTGATGAAAGACCACTGAGTTCTTTCAGCCATTTCGTATCCAAGCCAAAGGCCAAAAGCATATGCAATTAAAAAGTTAAATGTTGTATAGAAAACATCAAAATGTTTCCCAGGATCTGCCATAAAGTAGTCAACTGATTTTCTGATGTTGTACACGACACCCAAGTTATTGTAGAAAGGAAACATGGCAAGAACAGCTGTGATGAAGACCAATCTTTTGAATGTTTTTCTGTTTTCAAACAGAGAAGGTTGTCGAGTGATTAAGAACATGATGAAGAAAGAACACATGTACAATTGCATATCTACCGATGGAGCCCAGTTGACTTTCAAGCACATCTTGTCAAATGGTACAAAGTTGGAAACAAACATCAAGTCATAAATACCATATTCGAAACAATTGGCAGAAGAATTAGCAACAGAAATTCTCATCATTGGATCAGTGAAGTTAATGTCAGGCATGATGAGAACGACGAATATCGTGAACAGAGCTACTGGAAGGAATCTGAAAACTCGAACCAAGACAAATTGATAAAATGTTATTGTCCTTTGTTTCATCACCGGATACCAAGTGTACATGGCCAGAGTAGCAGATAACATGAAGTTGAAACTGTACAACAAGGGCACAACTGAAACAATATATCTCAAAATAGGATGGAACTTTAAAATTTTTTCTAATTGACTTGAGATTGAATAGTTGTAGTGATAAACACATCCGATGAAAAGATGAGAATATGTTCCAAATATCATGTAGGACACTTTACAACCAGCTAAAAAGTCGGTGGAAGAGCTTGTCGGTTGTTTCATCAGAGTTTTGTAGTTATTTCTAATGTTGAAGTTTGCCCAGATTCCTGAGTCAAGATTAAGTAAAGAACTGATGAGGTTGACGACGATAGTGATGAAGATTAACAATTTTGCCACAATTTTGATCAAAGAGTAGACTAAACTGTCGATTACTTGTGGTTCTTCTACCTGAGCTTTCATCGGATGACCAAGTTCTCTCATGTAGGATGTTTCAAATGCTTTGTTGATATCACTAACTTGACAGGAAGATGGCAAACATACTCCAAATAACACCGGAAGATAAGTGTGAAACTGCATTCTTTTACCAAAAGAAATGACGCGCGTTAAGTTTTGATTATCGAAACTTTGTAAACTTTTGGTTGTTTCTTCCACACTTGACACAGGAAGTTGAAGCTTCAACAGATGAAATTTACCTGTCATTTCACCAAATTCAACCGATTCACACTGTCGATAATCACCAAAATCAAATTTGAAGCCAGTTTCTTGACCAGCCATTGATTTGGTGAAAGAATCCAACATTTTAAGTGATTCGTGATGACTGCTTTCCAGTCCATCGGCAAATTGTTTCAGATGTTTTTTGCATGGCAATGATGCATCGAAATCACTTTGAGACACAAGTTCTTTTAATATTTCACTAACAGAACTTCTCATCGGCAAATGGAATTGATCGTAAGCATTGGACAATTTGGTCCATTCCACAAGTTCAAATGGTACAACAGTCGGTAATATCAATAGTAGAATTGAGAACACATACATTTTTAAGTAGATGACTTCTTTACAATATTTGGTTTGACCGGTTTCAAGTGAGACTCTTTACATCCAAAGTCAACAATATAAAGTATAGAATAGGTTTTTGCTGACAAAATATTTGATTTAATGGTATCGGACCGGTCAATTTGAAAAGTAAATCATTCGGAGTAGATCCGATGCGACTGAAAACACAAGGCGCCCAAGTTTAACTAACTTAAGTTAAAAATTTTAATGAATCCAACATGATATCCATGAAGTCTTGAGGTCGTTAAGCTGTTTGTCAGTATTCGTCTCGATCTCCTTGAAGAAACAGTCCTACCTCAATGACGAGACTGAAGATCTTCCCAAGGATGCATTTGACGGCAGGTCAAGTTAAATTTTTAGTTCATACAAGTCGACAGCACTTTTCAAGTAATTCAGAGTAATTTTCTATTGATGGTTGTATTAAATGAGGAGAAAAGGAAAACAATGGATTCATTGGAGTAACAGAATTCATTTGGTCAAGTATGGATGATGACAACTTTCATTGACTTTTTTTTTGCCGACTTTCATTTCATTCATCATAATCAAGTATCGCCATCTGCACAAGGTAACTGGATGGTAACTGGTTCATTGGAATGAATTTAAAATTAAATAATAATGTTTACTTAGGTATTAATTGCACTTTTCATCGATCTCATTAATCAAGGGCCAGTCAACTTGTAGAAGATGGATGAAAAATCACCATTTAACCTCAATTTTAAAATATCCAATATCACATGTCTGGAAGAAAAAAATTGTTTGGTTGATTCAAGGACATAATTATACGATTATTTTATTTCAATAACAACTAATACTGAGTAAACAGATGATAAAAGAGAGCGTTGCCTTGTTTTCCTTCAACTCAGGACTCAACTGCGACACGTGTCTGGGTGAGAAAGTAGTCTTCATGCTGACAAGATGACTTGATGGTGAACACAAGTGACTTTTAAAAATGGTTAACAATTTATGTGGCCACAGTTCCAGGTTTAATTTGTTCGCAATTTATTTCATTTACCAATTTTGTGTGTGCATTTCGAATGACAAAGTTGGAGTAAAGAACTTCTGCAGTACAGGCATATTTTTCCTGTTGATAAAATGATCAAGTAAAAATAATCAAGATAAACTTTGAAACTGATTGATCTTATTGAAATTTGTACTTACAGCTTGTGTTTCTTTCTTTTTGATTATCAAATTGATTCTGAATGTTTGGAATGCACAAGAATTTTTGAATACAACTTCATTGACTTTTCTCAGAAGGAATCCTTTTTTCGAATAGTGATCTCTTGCAATTTCAGTAGCCAACAAGGCCTTGGGATCATCAAGTGGAATAACAGTCGATGAATCACTTTGATGATTAAATTGTGGTGCAGCCATGATTAAAATAATCAAAAGAGAACATGAGATGAAAAAGACACAAAGAATACAAGCATTCATGTCCTGAGTGAACCATCAAGTGAAAGAAGAAAACACCAAATGTCGTCAGTGCTCTTCAATACACGACATATAATAATAATAATAATACAATTGCGTCATATGAACTTTGTATTTTTTTCCCTGGAAATCTTGACTCTCAATTTGGCAATCACCATGATCGTCATTCCCTTAATTACAAACGCACGATGATGTTGATGATGTTGATGTTAAAATACTTTTCATGCTCAACAACATGTTATGATATGAATTTTCAAATACAATTCAAAAGAATTTCCAATCGATCAATCACACCAGTGTAACTGATCTTTTTCATCATTAATTTTATAAATTGTCTAATTTATGAAGAATCACCCAATGAAAAGACTCTCCAATTGGATGCAAGTTATATTGTTTGGATGTGATAATTCGATCGTCTTTGCACTTTCAGCTTGAAATTATAATATCCTTGCATTATCCAAGTGAATAGAGAGTATAATTTGTCAACAATGAAAAATTATAACTAACGATTGTTCAGTGAATATAGAGGAAATCCTGTCAGTGTTGCAGTTAAGATCAGAACTGAAACAAAACCTTGAACGAGTCGATGTGTGAAGTTAGTTCCTTTATCCTTGGAACGATGTGACTAATTTTTCAAGTCAACCTGTATTTGACCAGGCGGAATTGACTTAAAATTACTAATTCAAACACATTCTTGTCATTTGACTGTCAGTTTTGTTTTCAACATCGAGATAATCACATCATTCAAATTTTTCTTTGCCAAAATGCGGTACTTATTGGTAAGTTGACATGGACTTTGATGAATAAAAATAAACTGATTATCATCAAATGATGTTTTTTTTAGACTTTCGCTTTGGTCTTATTGATGATGACACAAAGTTATGATTGCAAAGCCATTGGTGGTGCAACTGGTGGTGCAGTTGGATTTTCCTCAGGATTTGGTGGAGCGTTTACCAGTTTAAACGGCGGGGTTCCTGTTGGTGGGGTCAAAGGTTACAACGCAGGAGGTGCATTAACACCTTTTGGACCAGTTGGTGGATTTATTCCATTTGCATTTCCCATATTTGGTTGAGTCTTCCATAGTACGGGAAGGCTAATAAGTATGTGTCAGCAGAAGAACTGTTCTACCGTCTGCAGAGCGTCAAGACCAAAGTATTTGATTTGGTTGAAAGCCTTAATTGGGTAGGAATTGCATGGATTGTCGAAAATTGCTTTTAAAATGATTTCTGAATCGCTTCAAGATCGAAAAATTGTTGGGCATGACATCAATGGTCAAATTTTCAACTATGAACTTTTCGAGCGATTTCTCTTCATTCTCAGTGCGCGCAAATACTTTTTAGCCTTCTTGTCGAAGTTTTTGATTCAACATGTTAACAACCTCAGATCCAGTGAGTCATTTCTGTCAAACAATGTTGCCCATTTTTACCAATAAACAATAATTGCCGATTTACCCATGAATTGATTGATTGAGCGGTGCGTTAAAAGTTTGTATTAATATTCCTCATCGCTGTATCTGCAATCACTACATAAAAAGACATAACTTGATCCAGTACAATCCGATAACCTTTTAATTGGGTGATTTTTCATTAATGGGACAATTTTAAAAATGAATGCGTATTAAAGGACTATCTACAAAGATGTGATTAGTTAAAAATTAACAAATTTTCTATCAATCTTCTTCGTCGCCGTAATTGCAATCACTGTCATTATCATCTGCTTTATCTGAACCGAGTGCGTAACCTTCGAAATCGTCTAAAATATCTTTGGTACAATCATCCAGGTAATCATCCTTAAAGTAATCGTATTCTTTATAATGATCATCATCTTCATCAGGATACTCGTTGGCATCATTTTCTTCATCGTTGGAATCATTTTCTTCGTCGAAAACTTCTCTGTATCCCATGTCAACGTCATGCAACAAAGGTTGCTCGTTTTCATGGTCAGATCCATCATCACAATAAACATCGTAGACGTAATTTTCCTCGGTTTCATCATTATCAGAATCTTTCGAAAACGGGTCTAAATTTGATGGACCCGAAACCAGTTTAGTTCCATTAAGGGTTACAACTGAAAATGTAATTGTAGAAATTTAGTCAAACGATTAAACCGATCGAATACAACCTACCTTCTCTTGGTTTAGGGAATTGTTTCATTCTCTGTCGATATTTTGTGATGAAGTCAGCTAAGTCAGTTATTTCAAATGTTTCCTGTTGTTCCATAGGAAGTTCAGTTTTCTCGACTATTAGTTCTTTGATACAATTGACATCATCAGATTCAGAGGAACCGATGAATTTGAATTTCTTGGCAGTTCCACCCAAAACACTTGGAGTATTTGGTTCATCTGATGCCTTTCTCTTGACCTTGATGAATCGCATTTTTTTAGCTGATGGTTCGGATGATGCCATTTTTGTTTGATAAATGATATAAAATTCAACAGTAAATAAGCAATTTGCTCTGCAACCTCAGATTGGCGGATTGGATCACAAACATGTGACGCGTTCGAGAGACATCTCGTGACAGGAGAAAAAACGAAGAAACGATAAAAACAAAAATATTCTTCGATGGCGGATTGGCATCAAGTTAAATTGAACTGTGTAAATCATCAATAAAACTTAGGAAATTTCATTGAAACATTGACAATCGATTTGACTAGTATTTATTGAGCACAGGGATGATTAGAATTTGCATAATCACACTTGAACTTAATTCTAACAACTTTTTCATTCATTCGAATTGTAATTCTGTCTGTTTAGCCAGAAGCTTGTGTCAAGGGATGGCAACATGGATCAACAACTCTAACCACAGGAGTATCACGAACAAGGAAGGCTGATCTGGTGATGGTTGCAGTACAAACATATTGGCCCTGAAAGGAAAAAAGTCATCATTAATAATTGATTTAACCCAACAATCGATGATTACTTACGGGACATTCACCACGTTTCTTAGCTTGCAAGTTGATTGTGAATTTTGTTATTGCTCCGGGATTTTGAGATGTGATTTGATTCACCTTCTTCAGTCGTAAGTTGAGTTTGTCAAAGTAATTTTCAGCAGTAGTTTCGACGAATTGATAATTAGGATCCGATGGTTGAAGAATGGAGATGAGAGGTTGACTATTTCCTCTTGCAATGGATGTAGACTGAGCATAAGTCACCAATACTAAACACATACACAGGATCAGAGTTAATTTGACCATGATTCTAATTGATCTTTTCAATTCGTTAAAATGATTGTAACAATTTGTGTTATTGTCAACTCGCTGTCAACTGGTCATTTATACCAAGTGTACCAGAACTTATGAACCGCAAATTGCATGTAATTCTTTTTGTAATCAACAACAGCAATTAGAACCAACGTCACGATAGCTGTAATCTGTGTATCATTTGTCAACTTAGTTTGTCGAGTAGAAACAATATTGTGAAACTGTCAATTTAATAGCATGATGATGAAAAAACTGAAGAAACTTATATTGCATGTGTATAAAAGTTTCATTGATGTTGTTTCGAAATTCACCTCAATTAGCTTTTGATTTAGGTTCATTCCCGTTCTTTTGTTCCAACAAGTCTACATTTATTGTAATTGTAAAAATTTAGAGTTAATTCAGGTCATCAAGCCAACAACGATCAATTTTACCAATGATATATTAGATAATTGCGATCTTTCTCAAAGTTTCACAGTAATCCAAAGACGTAAGGATGAGATTTCTACTTTGTTTTTCTCTCAAGTCATGGGTAAGATAATTGATATCATTGCCGATGTAAACAGTTTCATAAAAATCGAATGCAAAGTCTGTTTGATATGATTCAGCCGAATCAACGATCTACCTCTCTTTATTGATGATGAAGCTTTTATCCAGCCATCAGAACAGTCACTTGGTAATACCTTGAATATAATTCGCCAACATTAAATCGAATGATCCATAAGTATTTCAAATGCAAATCAACAATAAAAAAGCAATTCCTATAAGTCAACTCTAGCAAATGCCATAATCCGACACTTGATGAGAGAATTGAGAGTCATTGATGATCCGATCGATCGACTTGTGACCTTTGGATTGCTGTAACCGTTGTATGAGTTTCAGCTTACATCCAATGACATACACATGTATCAATTATGGCCATTGATTCTCTAGCATAAAGTGATTTGTGTCTTTTTCACATGGACTGTTTTATTTGTCAAACTTAAAAGTGATTGCAAGTATTCAAAGAATCAGATGAAGATGATGCATTCGTACCCATCTCGATATGGAAAGAATAAGATTTGCAAAGTGAATAAAGATCCAGCTAATGCCATTGGTAAAATCTTGCAAGTTGCTTTACTCTTTGTGAGTAGAGAGGATAAGTTGATTACAAACATCTTCTCATACACTTTGTGTCAGCACAGACATGATCTTTCCACTGATTTCCTAGGAAAGCGAGAGCAAGAACATTCTAATCAATCGAACCCTTCGAACTACATAATTCATTTTGTCCCTGCAGTGATTATCCTTAAATTGTCAATGGACCAATTTACAATGACGATGACACAATCTGTTGTCCAAGTTTTGATTTGTCGAAGACACTCGAACAGCAAGCAAGATGAAGAGCAGTATCGCTCTCTGAACTACGAGGTCAACAAGTTACACGACTGAGTGGCGACTCGTAATGGAATCTCAAACAAACAAACAAACAAGAAAGTTTGCGACTCTTATTACTGGCCTTTTGGACGATGTTACTTTATCCATCCTATCGACATGATCAGAGTGTCTTCATCCTGATCAACAAGTGCAATTCTCAAGTTTACTCATGAATTTCTAATGAGTTGTCATTGCATTTTAATTGCGAAACATTTGCTGCATCAACTGGCTTTATATTGCTGTATCAAAGTATCATAGCAATTATTCTTCGGCATTTATAAAAAAGAATCTTATCAACTGAGAGTGCTTGACATAAACAACATCAACAGCGTCTCTGGTGCAGTCAAGTGGTTCATATGGCACCAGTGATGTTCTTACCCATCAGGTTGATGTAATTGATTAAATTGAAGTTGAGACTTTTGAAATATCACTTGCACAGTCAGGTCAAAAGAGGGAGAAAAATTCCAATGGAATCAGTTTCACCTCACCAATCGCAAAATCCCTTCCTAGGAAAAAATGTTGTAAAGAAAATAAATGATTCATCGAGTCTGTAGGACAGTTTGTTTGTCCTTTGGATGAATTATGATTTGTTCAAATAACCATTTGTTTAGTCTGGCTTCTACTTGGCGACTTTTATTTGGACAATTAGGTAATTTGTCTTGCAAATAAATCATATCGAATCTGTTGAATTGGCAAATTCTTCAATAATTCTAAAAAGTTCTAAGTTCGATTAGAAGAAAACGACTTACAAGAATAGAACTTTAGAGAGAAAACAATTGTAAAGAGTCGATGACAAGTAATTCTCATCTGCATGTTGATTTAGATTATCTGATAAAAGGTGAAAATAAAATGCAGTTGTTGAAGTGCAACACGGAAAATAAGCAATTATTGACCTACTAACAGTTGAATTCCGTGTTTGATTTGATAAGTACAAGTAAACACAGCAATAACAACTATCGTAACCATTTCTTACAAGGTCAAAGTCTAATATTCATTCTTTATTCAACAGCAAATTGATGAAGTACAATAGAATATGTGTGAACAGTTGATGTTGTGAATAATTTTGGTGTTTGCTTGTTTGTTTTTTATTTGTGTTTGAACAAAGAATTGAATTTATATCATTAAAATCGAAATAAAATGTTTTAGATGTCCTGTTAACGCTATCGACCCGTGTTCATAGTGAATTTTTTGTTTTTTTTCTTTTTTTTTGAAAGATGAAGAACATTTAATATAAATCAATTAAGCAGCTTTAGCAGCAGCAGTTGTTGCTGCAGCTGATGCAGTTGTTGTTGCTTCGGCTTTAGCAGTTGTTGCAGCGACAGTTGTTGCAGCAGCTTCAGTTGTGGGGGCGGATGTTGTGGCAGCAACAGTTGTTGCAGCAGCAGCAGCCTGAGTTGTTGGTGCAGAAGTTGCTACTGTTGTAGCTGCAACAGTTGTTGGAGCAGAAGTTGTTGCTTTAGCTGGTTCATCACCCATTGGTCCTTCAGTTGGTTTGGAAGATGCAGCAGTTGTTGCAGCAGCAGCAGCAACAGTTGTAGCAGCAGCTTCAGTTGCGGGGGCGGATGTTGTGGCAGCAACAGTTGTTGCAGCAGCTTGAGTTGTTGGTGCAGAAGTTGCTGCAGTTGTAGCTGCAACTGTTGTTGGGGCTGAAGTTGTTACTGGATTAGCTGAAATGCTACAGACTAACAAGGTGAAGAAGCTAGCAATTAAGAAGAATTTCATTGTTAATAAATTGATGATTTGTCAGAAGTTGATTCTTATGAATAATGTTGAGTGAAACTCGTAGCAAGTTGATCTGGTACCGATCAAGTAAAAACTTTTGGTTTTTATTCTCTCTGTCAAGGATGGATGTGGTTACCTGTAATGGAGACCATGAGATACATTGATGTCGTCATGGTCGACACCATTAACACTACTCTTGACTGGATCAAGTGTTCGAAGTCCTTTTTTTCACATCCAAAGCAACATTTGAAACAAGGTTAAAGAGCGCCAAGTCGAGTGGTTCGATTTGATTTATCCATCTTCATTACACTCGTGACAAACTCGACCAGTATAAGTCCATCCTTTGGAGGATAATCTTTTCTAATCATCGGCCATGTGTTTTGCTCCTATTGCTCATCATCATCATCACCATCAACATCATCAACATCGGCGTTCCAATCGTCTTACTAGATGTCTCATCCCTCCTTACATTAATCTTAACAATCTTTCTTAACCATCCTCACCCTTCTACATGTGCCTATGGGGATGTCCTTAGTCGACTCAACTGCTAAATATTTATTTACCAGACTTTCTTAACCGTTCTCATGATGTTTATTCAAGAGGATGCCAGATTATGATGAGAATCCAGGAGGCGAATCGATGTCACTAAGGCAGTTATACATTACAAGTAAATGTAGGGATATTCAAGTACCCTGGTTAAATAACCAATATGAATCGAAGGTACCACTTGAATAGTTACCACTCACGTGCCGATCACGCAGTTGTTCTTAAAATAGCCAACAGCTGATCGTTAAGGTTCAATCTTCAATATAAAATGAAAAAACTAAGATGCACCTTATTTTCACCCCGAGGAATATGCCTCATCTATGCCAATATTTATAGATGAAACCTGTTTAACCTAACCTTGTTCTTGAAATAATTTCAATTTCGCACAGTCAAACTAACTTATTTACTTGTTGTGTGCATCCATTGATATTGCATTTATATTTATCATCCTACTTTGTTCACTGCATAATGATTTTCATCTTTCCTTCGGGTATCATTCTCATTTCAAAGAAACATCTAGAAATTAACCTGATCGTGTAATATGTCAAAGTAAGATGATCGTATGATTTTGCAAAATATTTTATGACAATTTAATCTATTATACAATGCGTGCATGCAGGTGTCTATTGTCACATGAATGGAATTCAGGTGAAATTAAAGGTAAATCTCATGTTAACAAGTGAACATAGGAGTCAACATGATGGATGATGATGATGAAAGGAAAAGGAATAAAAAATCATCAAAAAGGACACATGTGATGTAAAGGACCTTTAAGATGATGAGAAGATGCTTCAAAATGACCAAAAGTGAGCCCGTGATGAGGCGGCACAGGCGAAAACCCGTGTCTTGTTGAAGTTGATGCGGGACTGTGAAAGGCGAAGAAAGACAAACCAAAGGCCAAGGAGAGAGTCCATCTTGCACCAACACTCAGTGAGGACATTGGATTCACCACCCTTCCAAGATGGTCCATTTTATCATCCTTGCATTAACTACTTACCTAGTGACTTTTACTTCAGTTAATAGTTTAAATGATGCTTCATCAACCATTTTACCTGATGCAGGTTCGATGCTTGATTCTTCATCAACATCAATTCCACATCTTCCCGCCATCCGTTCATCAACCCCTGTCACAACTACATTGACATCACCTGTAATTAATTCTTCCTCAATTGTAACAAAATTAAATTCATCTGAATTATCATTGAACAACAGTAACAAATCAATTATAAAAGATTCATCTGTACCATTGTCTTCCATCAACATAACAAGTAAAACTAGTGATGGCCTCATCAACCAAAGCCAATCTGTCATCCAAGACAAAGTAAATGTTGAACAATCACAAAAAAATTCAACTGTAACTAGTAATTCTTCTATCATCATCAATTCTAATTCAACAACAGTATTGAGCAATGTGGTCAATCGAACAATCGATACTGTAAAATCTAATGACACTTGTCACAAAAATGATTTCACCTGTAGTTCAGGAGAATGTATTCCATTAGATTTGACATGTGATGGAATAAAATCATGCCCTGACGGTGGTGATGAAAATTCTACCTTCTGTGACAATCGAAAATGTCCAGATAATTACTTTACATGTCAGAACAGATGTGTGAACAAAATTAAAATTTGTGATGGTTTATCTCATTGTCCTGATGGTTCTGACGAAGTAAATTGTTCTTGTTCACCTGATCAATTTCGATGCAATAATGGCCGATGTATTACCAACAGTTCAAGATGTGATCATGATCCTGATTGTCCTGATGCATCTGATGAAATTGGTTGTCCCAAGCAAGATTGTTCTATTCATCCGATGTACTATGACACTGAATCTAAATTCATCAATTGTAATTCAACTTCGGCATGTTTGCATCCTGATTGGATTTGTGACGGACAAAATGATTGTTGGGACCATTCAGATGAAGTTAATTGTCCAAACAAGACTCATGTATCACCTTGTAATAATGATTCTTTTGCCTGTTTGAATGGAATGTGTATACCTCATCTATGGGTTTGTGATCATGAAAATGACTGTCGAGACAATCAATTGTTACTTGCAAATGGCACTTTCAACGATTCATCTCGAATGGTATCATCAGATGAAGCAAATTGTGAATACACTTGTGCACCTGATCAATTTCGTTGTCAAAATGCTGATTGTATCGCCAGTATGTGGGAATGTGATGGACACAGTGACTGTTTAGATGGATCAGATGAATCATCTCATTGTAAAAATCGTATTTGTGCTGACGACATGTTTAAATGTAATTCAACTGGTCAGTGTATTCCCAAATCATATGTATGCGATGGTGAAAATGATTGTGGTGATGCTGAAGCTTCTGATGAGCAAGGTTGTCACAATGTAACCAATTGTAAACTAAATGAGTTCAAATGTGCAAATAATTTATGCATTCTTGCATCATTTCATTGTGATGGTGATGATGATTGTGGTGATGCTTCTGATGAAAAAGAAAATTGTTCACATATTCTCTGTACTCGAGGACAATTTACTTGTGACAACAAAAAATGTGTACACAAAGGATGGGTATGTAATGGATTTGACGATTGTGGTGATGGTTCAGATGAAACAAATATACTTTGTAACAAGACAACAATTCCATCAATTAATACCACTTTAAATAATTGTTCTATTCAAGATGAAATTGAATGTGACAATCATAAATGCATAAATGCATCATTACTTTGTGACGGGAAGAATGATTGTGGTGACTTTTCTGATGAAATGAGATGTAATCTCAATGAATGTGCAAGTGAACGAAAACCATGTGCACAAATATGTACAGATATGCCTATCGGATTTAAATGTTCATGTCATCCAGGTTTTCAATTAGTTGACGGTGGTAAACTGTGTGAAGATATTGACGAATGTGAAACTCTTCGTCCATGCAGTCATTTTTGTCGTAATACATTGGGATCATATTCGTGTAAATGTGCAGAAAATTTCATTGCCATCAACAATGGACACTCTTGTGCCATCAGTTCGGTCATTCAACCAATTCTTATGTTTTCTAACCATCATTACATTCGCCAAGTTGAACTTAAAGGACACAATTCTCAATTGAGAGTTAAAAATTTAACTAATGCAGTTGCTCTCGATTTTGATTGGCAATCAAAGTGTGTATTTTGGTCAGATGTCACTGCTTTTGGTTCTGCAATTAAGCGATCATGTGAGATTCATCCTGATACAAGTTCAAATTCAATTTCTTCCAAACCTTTCGAACAAACCATTCATTCGTCAGTTGTACAAAGTCCGGATGGCTTGGCAGTCGATTGGATCGGTCGTAATTTGTATTGGTGTGATAAAGGAAAAGATACCATTGAAGTTTCACGTCTTGATGGTAAATTCCGTAAGGTCATCATCAATGAAAACTTACAAGAACCAAGGGCAATTGTTTTAGACCCATTTGAGGGTCATATTTATTGGACTGATTGGGGTGAACATCCTTACATCGGAAAAGCCGGTATGGATGGTTCTAATCCTAAAATGTTAATCTCTGAGTCACTTGGATGGCCAAATGCACTGGCAATTGATTACGTAACCAAAGAATTGTTCTGGGCGGATGCGAAAGAAGACTACATCGCTGTTGCTGATTTACACGGTCGACACAAATGGATTATTACAACTAAAAAGAAAACACCCAATTTACATCATATCTTTGCCCTGACAGTGTTTGAAGATTACATTTACTGGAGTGATTGGGATGCTCGATCTATTGAAAAGTGTCACAAATACAACTGTAGAAATTCAACTCGTCTTCTTCAAGTGACTCATCGACCAATGGATTTACAAGTTTACCATCCATCTCGACAACCTCCGTTAAATCGACAAAATCCTTGTGATGCATTGAACTGTTCAACTTTGTGTCTTTTGAGTCCCCAGGGAGGTGCCAATGGTCGAGCAACTGCAAGTTGTGCTTGTCCTGAAAACTTTGTACTTCAACCAGATGGTCGATCATGTGTTGCAAACTGTTCGGCTTTTCAATTTGTATGTCAGAATACTTTTTCATGTATACCAAAGTGGTGGAAGTGTGATGGTCAGGATGATTGTGGTGATCGATTTGATGAACCAGCAGATTGTCCACCTTTTCATTGCACACCAGGACAATTTCAGTGTAAAAATCATGCTTGTATCCCTCCCAGTCAAATTTGTGATGGAATCAATCAATGTGGCGATGGAACAGATGAAGAAAATTGCGATGAGCACGAGTGCCTTCCAAGTCAATTCAAATGTCCAGCCAATGGTACAATAAGTGCTCATTGTATCAGTGGTACAAGTCGTTGTGATGATCTCAATGATTGCCCTGGACATGAAGATGAAGCCGGATGCCCTGAAAAACAATGTATAGCTCATCAATTTCAATGTAAAAATCGACGATGTGTCCTACAAGTTTGGGTATGTGATGGTGAAGATGATTGTGGTGATGGTTCTGATGAACCTGAAAATTGTCGAAATCGAATTTGCCCTCCCAATTACTTTTTATGTAAAACTGGTCGATGTGTACCAAATAGTTGGTTATGTGACGGTGACTACGATTGTCCGGATCAAGCTGATGAACCAGAATCATGTAATGAATCATCTTCAGACAAACATCAGTACTTTTGTCAAGACTATTGTTTAAATGGTGCATCGTGTATTCCACCGGGTAAAAATGCATCCCTACCCATTTGTATTTGTATGGCAGGTTTCACTGGACTTCAGTGTGAAAGTACCATCATCGACTCTAATTCTAGTGTGCCATATGCAACAACCATTGATAATACTAAATCTCCCAAATCTCCATCTTCATCTGTATCCAAAGACACGCCCAAAAAATCTTCCAATGAACCACTTTTCAAATGGGCCGTTACCATTTCCTCAATAGCCATTTTGTTCGCTAGTGTATTTGTTGTGTGCTTCCTCATTAACTTTGCCTACCAAATGAAAAAGAGAAGAGGATTCTTTACTCACTTCAAAATGGAAGAAACTCCCTGTAATGTAGAAATTAATAACCCAATGTTCGCTGGCGAGGATATGGAAGACGAATTAGACGTTTCAGAGTTGACTGATTCATCATTTTCCATTCAGGTTGGAGACAAGGTAAATATTTTGACTACTTTAAATAACATTTACATTTAACTAATGAAAACTTTTTTTTCCCCTTCTGCAGAGCAAAAACTTTACCAACCCAATGTACAATTATCGAGTTGGAGGTGATGAAGAAAAATCAACTCTGTTGGTCGAATCCGATACCAAAAGTGACTTGGAATCCAATTCTGATCCTAACTTCAACAATTGTCATCCACTAGCTTAATTGTCTAAGAGCACAATTCAATACTCATGCCAAATATACCTTTGAGCAGCTTGCCTCTATGAAAAGCTTTCACTCATATAATTATCTATTCTCAGGAACATATTGAAGTCATTGTCAAGTTAAACCTACACCAAGATCAACATTTAGGCAGATTTATCACATTTGCAAGTTGAAATGATTGTTCAACAATTAAGCAAGAGCATAGAATCTCCCTCATCGCCCATGACACTGGTTGTCATTTTTTTAAATTCTCATTTTGTTCTTTGTCCTGTTGATTGATTGTAGACATTTGAACAACCTAAATGTATCCTACACTAGTCTATACAAAATGAAATGACACTGAAATCGGTTGAATTTTTATCCTCTTCCCTTCTCATTGTATCTTTAAGTGGATTACGCTTTCGTTCATCACTATACATCAAGACTTGTTCCTTTGTAACATGGCTTTTGTGTAAATGATGACAAATAAATCAGTCAATTACTTTTCTCTGTTAGTTGATACAACTGTGCGTTCAATTTATTTTCACTTTATCAAGTGTTATTTCGCCGGAAGTTCTTTTGTCGAGTTGAATAAACTTTCCTCAACTTTGGCTGAAGAGTATCTTCAGCACATCTTCAAATTGATTTGGCCACCTGATCGGATTTTACCGCCACAGTAGGAATAAGAATTGTTCTTTCTAACTGAATCTTCCCAATGACTAAGGTAATTCAATTGAACTTTGTGAACATTGATGAATGACTCACTTGGCCAGAAGGGAACAAAAGATAAAAGTGAAGTCCATTCCAAGATCAAAGGATAATTAGGAGGGATGGGTGAATCGCTTGTAATTAGACCAGTGAATGTCAAATCGTCAGTACTTCGATGCAAGGACAAAGTGAACACTTTATTCTTGTCAGGTATTTTCAGTATCATTTGACCAGATGAAGCTTGTTTGCTGTACAGTTGAACTTGATAGTGAAAAAGACACGATCCATCACCAGCATCTTGAAGGAAGAAACTTCTAAACGGTTTACAAGTGTGCCGTTTATCCAGTGGATACTTTAAATCCCAGTAAAGACCCATTAATGCACATGATTCATGTTGACATGAGGCACATTTTCCAGCCAAAAATTCTTCATAAGAATTACAAAGGTATGCAACAGGCTGACAAATGTCACTCGAATTGTACCAGTCTTTAGTATATAAAATTGGTGCTCTGTCATGGACACAAGGACGATGATCAGAAAAAAATCCACCAACAGCGCCAAATGGTAAATCTTTATCACATCCAGGTTGAAATTTAGCACCATTTGGATAAAAATCAATGCATCCAATTGCATCAGCCCGAGAAAATCCTTCAAAGACAGAACCAGATGAAGTGTGGACAACATCAACGAAATGAGCATCTGTCCTGAACTAAATTTTTCCAATTAATCCGTTAAGCTGATGACATATTCAATGGCAATTAATTAATGACTCACCAGCATTCCATCTTCTGATGCCAATTCAAATGCAGCATTTGCCGGTTCCAGACCAGTGATTCTACCAAGTTTGTATTTGCCAGTCAACAATTTTCCAACAAATCCAACCAAATGAGCACCAAGACTGAAACCAATGAGGCGAATTTTTTTAGGATCAAATGAACCTTCGTCAATCATTCGACCAATGGTGTTCCCTAAAATCAAAGAAACAGGTCTCAAGTTGGACACTGATGGAAAGTAATAAGAACTTGAAGCTGCATCAGACCAGTCAATGAAAACGATTTGCATGGATCTGTCATCGATCAACTTCAATAGAGGTTTCCACCAAAATTCACTTGCACCAATTGAACCAAGCCAACCATGAGTGAGGAAAATGGTATATTTTTTGTTGTCCAACAATTCAACCATTTCACTTATATTTATTTCAGTCGAGTTGAATAGAAAATACTTGGTAAATCCTTTGTCAGTTTGTTGTTCTAAAAGATGCATCTTCACGTGGATGTTTGGCAAAGGAGGCACAATTGCCATTTCACGTGGATTTTCATCCTTGCCATAGACAGATATTTGAAGTAAAACTATACACGTCAATGCAAATAGCATTATTTTGAGAAAATGGAGACCATTCGATAAGCGATTTATTGATGAAATGAAAATTTGTTTGACAGAGTGAGAATTTGTCGATTCATCGTACCACATGGACTCGTGTGTCCTACGTGACGCCATTTCAGTAGTCTGTCACGAATGAGTTCAATAGTTGACCTGGATCAAAAAGGGCAGAGTTCAATGGAAAGTGAATTGGTCGAAAATTTCATGGTAAATTTCCAACTGGAACAATAACGATAGATCAATTTACCAGTCATCGATGATCAATAAGACAAGTACCTTGATTGAGATAAACATTGAATGCAATACAAGAAATTAAGTTGATCGATACAATTTCAATATCAAACTTGTTCACAAAGTAAGAAAGATAACTTGTGTCCCATCACAGGGACCATCTGTCTAGTCTTTTTGTAAGCAGTTAAGTCGAAATTAAGGAATATCATAGATATCATGTAATTTGATTCTTTTGCATTTCTTTAAACAGCCATTCCGACATTTATTTCGATTGTTTTTCAATTGACTATGAATGTCGGTGATGTTTCAAAGTTTCCGACATTTTGACAAAACATCACCACAAGTGGATTATCTCGTCCATGTCAACCCTTATGCTAATGTATGAGTCAATACATCAAATGTTCAAGGGAATCATTTACTTTCATCCTTATTTTTTCAATGAGTGAGTCATTCCTTAACCACTCATTCACAACAATTTGATGGATTTGAAAAATGCCATAAATTATAGTTTCGCGTAAAAGATTCTATTAATTTTCTGTGAGTTTTTCACTATCAAATGTCAGTTGATTTTGAAATACTCTGGATTAAAAATGTTAATTTAATCAGCTGTCACCAAAGTGTTTGATCATTCTCCTCATCATCAAGGTTAGAACATATCAATCGACTTTTTTTTAGTTTTGTAACAATTTTAGCCTACGATTATTTCCGAATTATATGAAATCATTTTTGATTTGATGTTGATAAAATTTTTTTTTTAAATATTTATTCTGTTGTTACAAGTCGACTCTTTCAACATCCGATTGCCAATTGATTGATTGGAAAACTGGAGACCGGCAACAGCTCCACCTTACGACGTAGTGCGCAGATGGTGAGTTGTTAAAACTGGTGGTACAGCTGATAGACAGTCTGCGTTTCTGATCGGTATTTTTTCGGTCAAAAGCAGTCAGTTGTCCTCGTGGCCATGGCAGGCTCCAAGTTTCAGTATGATGAAAGTGGAGGAACCTTTTTTTATTTTCTTTTATCTTTCCTTGCCCTTTTAGTGGTTCCGGGAACATATTACTTTTGGCCCAAGGAACAACGTCCAGGTATGTGCAACGTGTCGCTTTTTAATGTCACCGATTTATTATAACTTGTCACTATACTTACAGACGAATCCAAAAATGTCTCCAAACGACGTTGTCATTGTGAAAATTGTGGTCAGAAGAGTAATTTACTTCGTGTTGCAGAACCATGGCAAAAAGCTAAAAGTAGATCAATCAAATTAGCACTGATCCTTGGATGGATCGCATTGGCTGCCACCGCTTACAAAGTGGCTCATTTGCAGCATGATTATATCACTTGGGATCCATTTGAAATATTGGGTATTGATCCCGGTTCTTCTGTTAAAGAAATCAAACGTGCATACCATAAATTGTCTCTGGTCTACCATCCTGACAAGGAAACAGGTGATCCTAAGAAGTTCATGATGATTTCTAAAGCATATGCAGCTTTAACTGATGACGAAGCGCGTAAAAATTGGGAGACTTATGGCAATCCTGATGGTCCTGGTGCTACATCATTTGGTATAGCTTTGCCTTCTTGGATCGTGGAGAAAGAAAATTCAATCCTTGTCTTAGGTGCATATGCTCTTGTTTTCATGATAGCTCTTCCTACTGTTGTTGGAATTTGGTGGTATAGATCTGTCAAATATGGTGGAGATGAAGTACTTTTGGATACTTCGCAATTGTACTATTATTTTATACATAAGTCGCCTCAAATGGCTACCAAAAGAGTACTTATGATTATCGCATCCTCTCTGGAATTCGCAAAAACGCATAATTCTGAAATTGTCGAACGTCCATCAGATGAGTATGAAGTTCGCATGTTAATTCGTGAGCTTGCAAATTTGAATGAAAAAAATAAGGAACGGCCATTATGTTTTGGTTATAGTATCAAAGCAAGAGCTTTATTATACGCTCACTTGTCACGAAAGAAATTGCCAGCAAATACTCTTGAAATTGACAAAAATTATGTGGTTAAAAAGTGTCCCCTTTTGCTTCAAGATTTTGTCCAATGTGTTGCACAACTAACAATGCTCGCTTTGGCTCAAAAAATTAATAGAACACCCAGATTAGAAACACTTGAAAATGCTATGAAATTATCAGCATTAATTGTTCAAGCAATGTGGGATTTTAAGTCGCCTTTTCTCCAATTGCCTCATATTGATGATGATTCTTTAAGATTATTTTCCAACAAAAAGCGGACCATCAGATCATTACAACAATTGGCCCAAATGAAGAATAGTGATAGACGAAATTTACTTCGTACTCTTTCAGATGATCAGTATGAAGACATTTTAGTTGTCCTCGGTAACATGCCACTCCTTGAAGTTGATGTCAAGTGTGAAGTGTTAGATGATGAAGATTCAAGTAATATCACAGCCGGTTCGATTGTCACAGTTACTGTCAGTTTAATTCGAAAACCTTTGAGCACTTTGTTCCTCGATGATGGTGCTAGTGAAGGCGTAAAGACTGTCTCTCAAACTACCTCTTTGCTTTCCGACGATGCGGAAGAAGAAGCACCTGACTTGTCAACAAACAACACTGAAACCACAGACACACCCAAAATTCGTGCCTGGGAACGTCCGAAGAAAAAAGGTAAAGGAGCTAAGAACAAGAAAAAACAAAACAAGAAAAAGCAACAACAAAACAAAAAAGAAATTGTCGATGCGAATGAAAAAAGTAAATTACTCGAGCACGAAGAATCTGCAGATGAAAAAGCGCAAAATTCTGACAATGAACATGCTGGTGATTCAGATGCTCCTTCTGAATCTGCTTCTGATGATAATCAAGTTCAAAATCAAGATTCAGATAATGAACAAGATGCTCAATTGCAAGCCAATGGTGATGTAGATCAAGATGATGATGAAGATTGGGATTCATTTGATAAAGGCACCAGCAGGAAGAATAAAGTTTTGGAAACAAAGGTTAAAATTTCACATACTGTCCACTGCCCTTACTTCCCAGAAGATAAGCAAGAATTTTGGTGGATTTACTTGGCTGACAAGAAAAGACAAGCTCTCACATCTATTCCGGTCTTATTAACAAATCTCGTTGATCGGGAACAAGTCGAATTGAAACTCACTGCTCCAAGACGTCCAGGGTCTTACTCTTACACCGTAATTGTGCGCAGCGATTCGTACATCGATTTTGTCGTGACCAAAAATATTAAGGTGAGTACTGATATAATCTTGACATCGTTGCTGATACTGATATTGTTTTTTTTATAGCTCGATGTATCGGAGGCTAAAGAAATAATCAACCATCCTCAATGGGAATCTTCCGAGGAAGAGGAAATTCAAGAAGAAGAGTCAGCTGTCGAAGACAGTGATCTATTAGATGAATCAGAAGATGAAGATGACGATGATCAGGGTAATGAAGAATAAAGATGAAATCATTTCGTCAATTCTTTTCTTACTCTATCTTCGTCTCTCCATACAATTGATATTCCTCCGTTGGTGAAGGCCTTCAACTCGATCGATTCTAGTGATTTGAACATTTTTCCTTATGATTCTATCACCTTGGGTTTCCATCATTCAATTATTTATTTACTATGAATTTGCATCAGTCAAATACAGTGCATTCACAAATTCACACAACAACTTGGCCTATGTAAATACTTGGGTAAATAAAACTCCAGTCAACCGCTTACATTAATTTCATGCAATGAGTTAACTACTCGCTACTAATTGAGTGAATCTAGGGATCAATCAGTTGAAGAGTCCTGAGAGATCTAAATGTCTTTGGTTTTTGCCATTGTCGATTTAAGTTTTTCTTTTCTGAAAATAATTTTAATTGTTCTTTATTTATTCTCACTTTTTTTGATCGAACCAACTCCACTTTCAATAAAGTATACAACGGATCCACTATCATTCACTCACAACTTACCATCGTTCAATGTCCAGTTGTTCGACTTCGACTCTTCTAAATCAACTTTTCTGGCACATATTAAACGCTTCACTGTCAAGCCAAGTTGTATTTTCTGCAAGTTTATTTTCACCATTTCGATGCTACGAGTTGTAAATTTCATGCTCGATAAATCGACAATTTTGTTCCTTCGCATTCCAACCGAAGTTACTCTCATAGACACAGAAGAATATAAACTGGGCAACTCTTTTCTCTTTGCCAAGTTAAATATCTAAACAGGTTAAACTTTGTGAGGTGTTTCCTTTGGCAGATGGACTGAGGAAAAAACAACTTTTTGTTAAGCCAATGGCATCTTTTGCGCATCAAACTTTGTTCTTGCCATTGAACAAGTTTTACAACAACAAAAAAGTATTTTGTTGTTTTCAATCAAAAGATGTTTACTCCATGTCTGACCCAGGTGAACAGTCGATTAAAGATCACTTTCAACTCAAAAGATGAGTCAAGGCCATTCTGGTCCTCAATGATGCTCGATAATGCTCAATGGTATTTCAGTTCGAATGAATTTAATCTTGTTCTTAACAGTGTGAGTTTTTACATGCACAAAAGGTGTTCACCTTCAAAACTAACACTTGTACGCGCTGTCTCATCTTCTCGGTTCTAGTCGATTTCGTTTACATTCTTGACATCCTTGGTATGACCTTATGTAAATTGTTTCGATTCATTTTTTTCTTCAAAGTAATCTAAATTAATTGCATTGGAACATAAATCAAAATCAATTAATTCAGACCCTGGAATATGAATGCATCTGATATTTCGATAAAGTGGGAAGTCATCTTAAGTCACATGTAAAATGAAAGGTATTTTGATTGAACATTGAATATTTCTCAATATTTATATTTTTCATTAGTTGTTTGGATCTTTTTGAACAATGATGCGAATGAAGTTGAGCTGTAAATTTTATAGCTGAATCTATACAACCTGTAAATGTTCAAAATGACGACAGTAAGAAAGTTTTTTACAATACCAATACGTACTTGATTGATCAATTAAAGATATTCCTACTGATTGACGCATCATGTCAATCATTCATCAAAAATCAGCTGAGTTGTTCAGTTATGCATAAACAATGATTACACATCGATGAATTTGTTCATTTAACAATTATGACTTGTGAATCACCATATAAAATGCAAATTCACCAATAATTTGTTGTTTAGTATCAAACACAATCTTCTTACACTTCGACTGATAAATAAAGAAATTTTATGTTCTCAGTCGTACAAAGTGACTGAAAGTTTACTTTATCACGTGTTACCACGCTGATCCTTGAGCAATGCTAGCAAGTGTTTCGCCATAATTTCAACTTGTGAGCAGTTTATCAACTCTATGGCCCAAGATGCGTCTTCAAGGTTACTTCGAATGAATATCCCATGTCGTTAATCACTGACAGTTGATCACTGGAAGTACAAGTGAATGTCTTTCAAACTTCAAGGAAAATATGTGAACAAACACTACCTCATTTAACCTATTCAACCTGATCAATGCACGTGCCTGTGAACAATTAACTGACTGAATGAGTCGAAACTTGTGTCAATGATTGCATTAACTGAAGTAAACAGGGAAGTGATGGATCAAAGTATTTCAACATTTCACTGTAAATGGTTAATCATAGAAGAATGTAACATGTACGTCAAGGATACATGTTTCAATCGATTTACCATTTCAACAATTTCATTTGCATGTGTTTTCGAACGTTCAATCGTTCACGAGACACATCGTGACCACGCCAACCAGAAGAAGAGACAATAGCATTGAACAAGTCTCTTCTAAGTGAAATTGTTCTTTGCATCATGCGGAATATGTTATTACATTGTTACTGATAGCCTTCGGCATGAAAAAAATACGTTCGATGGTGAAAATGACCCAAGGCGATAAAGGTATAACTTACTTGCAGGTTCCTAATTACCTCTTCCTACATTGACTCGGGGCGGTACTACATGTACATCGTGCTCTTCAGTTTGCACAAAGATGCAACAATTAATGAGTTTTACATTGAAATATACGCACTCGCCCTTTTATAGTTGATAGTATCTATTTTTAGAAAGACAGAGAGATGCCCAGACAGGTAAAACCTTTTTTTTCCATTCATCCATTCATCGAATTTCCTCCCCGACAAGCCATCTACGCACATGAGCTGAATCAATTTCATTTGCATTCAAATTTTGTTTTGAACTTTTGTGAACGATCAAAACAAATTTCGCAATACACCTCATCTTCAGGTATTAAAAGCAAGTCTCGGCCCCAAAATGTATCATTCAATCTAGAGATCTTGCAAAGAACAAACAAACTTAAATAACACACGAGTAACATAGAATATTTTTGACTCAGGGTCAGTCTCAGAACCATGGCGAGTCGATATCAAAGTGATTCTGATGATTCAACTGAATCCAAAACTATTCCACACATAACAGTCAATCTTGACGACAACAAAATATCAAATCAAATTCATCGATCTGCATTGAATCCGGAATTGATCCGTCAGAACAGTCAGAATATCGAAATAAGCCAAGCTATTGCGAACAAACCTTTCATATCAACCATCATTCCATTACACGAGAGTCTTTCTATCAATGAAAAAGTAACAACAACTACTTTGAATATCTCAAATTTGACTGTGGATTCACCACCTGAAAGTAGGAAACCAAGTCGATGTTCATCAATCTCATCCTCTCTGGATAAAAACTCGACGTCACTGGTGTGGAACAACTTGTCGTTTGAAGTGATCGTACCTCAATGGAAGTTCGAAGGTGGTTTGCCTCGAAAAACCAATGTAAATAAGCAAATATTAAAGCCACAAAATGGTGAAATATGTTCAGGCACTTTAACTGCTCTGATGGGACCCTCAGGAGCGGGTAAGTCGACATTGCTCAATTGCTTGACTGGTAGATATGTCACTGGGGTCACTGGTGAGATCACGATTACTTGTCGCGGTTCTAAACCAAAAGCAAATATATCTTTCGTCCCTCAAAAGGATGATTTGTATAAGACATTCACTGTAAAAGAAAGTCTCATCTTTGCCTCCAAGATGAAGAATTTGGAAAATAATGCCAAACATGAAGAGGAAGCGCTCAAAGTCATGGCAAGTTTGAATCTATTGTCATGTTCAGATGTGTCAGTCTCTAAATGTTCTGGTGGACAAGTGAAAAGAGTCTGCATTGGTGTCGAACTCATCTCTCGACCCGATATTTTGGTTCTGGATGAACCGACAACTGGACTTGATTCATTGACAGCTGCTCAATGTATCTCACTTTTGAAAAGGTTGTCTGAATCAGAATCCGATCCACCTGCCATCGTCGCGACAATTCATCAGCCCAATTATGCTATATTCGAAGAGTTCACATCAGTCTACCTTCTTTCACATCAGGGAAAATGTATTTACTTCGGACCACCACATCAAATTGTCAGTTACTTTACACAGTATGGCTGCATTTGTCCAGCTTACTGCAATCCAGCTGATTATGCAATCGAAGTTGCCCATGGTAATCATGGTCATGAAACTTTAGATCAAATGGCAAAAAACACATCACTCACCTCGTACTCTGGTGATGTAAGAGGAAACAAGTTCGACTTCCGTGAAGTGATGTACGATCTAAGCGAAAGAACATTCCCTCTGCTCAGACACACAGGATTACTCATGGTTAGGAATTGGCAGCATAGTTTCCGAGATTCTAACCAAGTTTTCTTTAAGAATATCCTCAATATTATCATTGCCGTCCTTATTTCATACCTTTGGGTTTACAAAGTCGGTGAGAATGATGCTTGTTGGTCAACCTTTAATTCAGGTCCTGAAGTGAAAGACCTGACAAAGTTTAACTTTACTGCGACAAAAGAAGAATTCCTGACCAAAATCACTCGAATAGGTGACAACGCAGCACTGATTTATGCTGTTAATGTCTACCTCATGTTGATGTCACTGATCGCATGTGTTTTGAGTTTTCCATTGGAGACAAGTATCATCATCAAAGAGATTGGAAACAATTGGTACAATTCAGCAGCGTATTTTTGGGCCAAAATCATATCTGAACTTCCCATCCTCGTTATGGGAAATATCATTCTTTGTGCAATAGTTTGGCCATTGACAGGACAAATTCCAGAACTATGGAGATTTGCGGCCTTTTGTTTCCTCATGTTCTGCATCGCTGAGATTTGTCAAGGAATCGGTACATTCATTGGAATCCTTTTATCCAGCGACATTGTTTCCGCTTCTATCGTTGCAGTTGCTTCATCACTTCCAGTCCTTATATTCGCTGGATTCCTTGTACGATACTCATCATTACCATGGTACTTCCAGCCTCTCAGTCATCTAAGTTACATGAGATATACATTTGAATCTGCCCTGCTCATCGTTTATGGATTCAATCGATGTGCTCCGAGTACAAAGAAAAACTTCATCGAAGAACTGATGGAGCAATCTGGAAATCCACATGAAATGGCTCGAACCTTATGGAACGCATATAACATAACCCTTGAAAAGGTGAAATTATTTTCACCCTTTTTACCCTGGTGTCAGTAAAAAATGTATGGTTGAAGTTTCAACGGGGACAGCTGCATACTTAGGTGTAGAGTATTATGACGAAAATGCCGAATTTGCCGCACTTACAACCACAGATGTTCCTGAAACCACTGTTGGGCGATGATTATGGTGATGAAAATGATGTTCCTTCCATCCTTCCTCAACAAACCCATCTTACATCCTTTCTTATTTCGAAATGGATGAGTCACATCTTTGGACCGACTTGGCCTGTATTTTTGCCTTTTCCATAGTTTTCAAGTTTTGCCATTTACTTTTTATTGAAGTACAAAACAAAAAACTCTATTTGAACCAATGAATTAAAAACTCATATTTTTGAAAAATCTTCATTTTTCAAAATCAGCTGATTCTTTTCAGTCAACTCAATCGTTAATTTTTGCATCAGTTCGCCTACCTGTGTGTGATCATTATGTGTAATCATTATGTGTAATCATTAGTATGAGTTAATCCATAGTACATGATGCTTTAGATGTGTTCACTTGACTTGAAATTCAAAACAAAAAATACAAGACAAGAGATGGGAAAAGATGACGACAGTGAGAAAGTTTTTTAAGTGACAATTAATGCGCACATTGGTTGATCACTTAAAGGTATTCCTAAACAGATTGACACATTACCAATCACTCATAAAAGATCAGCTGAGTTGTTCAATTATGCATAATGAATTGTCATACCGTCAGTCACTGCTTGAATAATTGATGAATTTACCACCAAATGAAATGCTAATTCACCAATCACTTGTTAATTCTGATTGTTTGGGCAAGTTATCAGGTAATAAACAAACTTCATACATTTAGATGAGTGAATAAAGCATATTTGATGTTTTCGGTGGGATCAAATGGCTGCAGGCTTACACGTGTTTCCATGCTGATCTTTGAGCAATTCCAAAGTATTTCGCCATAGTTTCAACTCTTTCACTCTTGAAGAAAAATGTGAGAACAGAGTTGCCCATGAATTTTGTCTTGATTCAAGTGCAAGCAATCAAATTGATCCAAGTGATGGACCGGAGTATTTCAACATTTCAACATTTCACTGTAAGATGTTAATCAAAGAATCAATGCAGCAAGTTGTTTTCTTATGGTAGAATATCATTAATTTTTGTTTTCGAGATTTCAATTCTGTATGAGCCTCATAATGACCACACAAATCAGGCTCTAAAGACGTAATATGTTTTCTCTGATGTTGATAGCAAGTCTTGGCAAATAAAGTTTCATTTACTCTGAAGGTCTGGACGAGACAGTCAAAGAAAAAACAAACTGAAGTAATACACAAGTGAAACAGAATTGTTTCAGCATCATTTTCAGAACCATGGAGAGTCGATGTCAAAGTGATTCGGATAATGGAGCAGAATCGGAAACAATTTTACCTATGACAGTCAATACCGACGATAATCAAGAATCAAATGAGAACAATCGATCAATAATAAATCAAACTGCAAAGAAATTATCCAATGAATTAGTCCTAAAGGACAGTGAGAACAACGAAATCAGACAAACCATGAAACACGAATCATTCATTTCAACAATCATTCCTTTAAACTCTATCAATGGAAAAGAAACAACAACCTTGAATTTTTTGCGCATTCTGTTACAGTGGACAAAAACTCGACGTCACTGGTGTGGAACAACTGTCGTTTGAAGTGATCGTACCTCAATGGAAGTTCGAAGGTGGTTTTGCCTCGAAAAACCAATGTAAATAAGCAAATATTAAAGCCACAAAATGGTGAAATATGTTCAGGCACTTTAACTGCTCTGATGGGACCCTCAGGAGCGGGTAAGTCGACATTGCTCAATTGCTTGACTGGTAGATATGTCACTGGGGTCACTGGTGAGATCACGATTACTTGTCGCGGTTCTAAACCGAAAGCAAATATATTCTTTCGTCCCTCAAAAGGATGATTTGTATAAGACATTCACTGTAAAAGAAAGTCTCATCTTTGCCTCCAAGATGAAAAAATTTGGAAAATAATGTCAAGCACGAACATGAAGCTGCCAAAGTCATGACAAGTTTGAATCTATTGTCATGTTCAGCATGTGTCAGTCTCTAAATGTTCTGGTGGACAAGTGAAAAGAGTCTGCATTGGTGTCGAACTCATCTCTCGACCCGATATTTTGGTTCTGGATGAACCGACAACTGGACTTGATTCATTGACAGCTGCTCAATGTATCTCACTTTTGAAAAGGTTGTCTGAATCAGAATCCGATCCACCTGCCATCGTCGCGACAATTCATCAGCCCAATTATGCTATATTCGAAGAGTTCACATCAGTCTATCTTCTTTCACATCAAGGAGAGTGCATTTACTTTGGCCAACCACATAATATTGTGAGTTACTTTTCACAGTACAACTGCATTTGTCCAACATACTGCAATCCTGCTGATTATGGCAATCGAAGTTGCCCATGGAAATCATGGTCAACAAGTTTTAGATCGTATGGGCAAGGAATACCTCTCTCATCTCATACTCTGGCGACGGAAGAGGGAACAAGTACAACTTCCGTGAAGTGATGTACGATTTAAGCGAAAAAACATTTCCTCTACTCAAACACACAGGATTACTCATGGTCAGAAATTGGAAACACAGTTTAAGAGATTCTAACCAAATTTTCTTTAAAAATGTCCTCAACATACTCATCGCCCCTCATCGTGTCATACCTTTGGGTGTACAAAGTTGGTGAGAGTGATGGTTGTCAGTCAACCCTCAATGCAGCTCTAGATGTTCAGGATATCAGCCAAATTAATATCACCGAATCTATTGAAGAACTCAAGACACAAACAATTCGACTTATTGACAACGCAGCACTGATTTATGCTGTTAATGTCTACCTCATGTTGATGTCACTGATCGCATGTGTTTTGAGTTTTCCATTGGAGACAAGTATCATCATCAAAGAGATTGGAAACAATTGGTACAATTCATCAGCATATTTCTGGGCCAAGATCATATCTGAACTTCCCATTTTAATCATGGGAAATATCATTCTCTGTTCAATAGTTTGGCCATTGACAGGACAAATTCCCGAACTTTGGAGGTTCGCTGGTTTCTGTTTCATCATTTTTTGTATAACTGAGATTTGCCAAGGAATCGGTACTTTCATTGGCATCCTCTTTTCTCGCGATATTGTTTCTGCTTGTATCGTTGCAGTTGCTTCAGCACTCCCAGTTCTCATATTTGCTGGATTTCTTGTAAGATACTCATCAATGCCTTGGTATTTCCAACCTCTTACTCATCTAAGTTACATGAGATATACATTTGAATCTGCAATGCTAATGTTTACGGATTTAATCGATGTTCACCATGTACAGAAAAAAACTTTATCGAAGAACTATCAGAAAAGTCTGGAGATCCAACTGAAATGGTAAAAATCTTGTGGCAAAAGTATAACAAAGACATCACTTTTTCAAATGTACGATTTTTAGCACTATCAATCAATGCCAGTGATGTGTGTATGGCTGAAGTTGCCAACAAAACAGCTGAATAACTTACAAGAGAATTATTACGATGAATATGCCGAAATTGCAACCACAGCTGTTCCCGAAACAATCTTGAGCGATTACTGCGATGAAGATGTTGATGTTTCATCAGCAAGCCCATCTTTCATCCTTTCCTTTTTCGAAATGAACGAATCTGATCTCTGGACAGACTTGACCTGCATCCTGGCTTTTTCATTGGTCTTTAAGTTTGCCATTTACTTTTTATTGAAGTACAAGACAAAAAACTCCATTTGAGCAAATGAATAAATGATTTTAATTTTGACCAATCGTTGTTTCTCAAGTTTATATCGGTTAATTTTATTTTCAAATGATTGCACTAAGCGTACTCGTTGAGTCATTATTCAAAGTGATGACTTTAAATGAATCTCTTTTTGTCCAAATGGTGATACGATTGTCTTTGCCATCGATTCTTCGGCCCGATAAAGCGATTTCAATTCAGTTGAATTATCAATCTTGTGAATCAGTGCGCCTCCCTGTGAGTGAAGATCATAATGAAATGACGTCAATAGCACGATCAAAGTGATTGTAAACGATGCTAAAGATGTCTTCACTTGACATGAAGTTGGGTAGAAAAATACAGGACAAGTGATGAGAAATAGACTTCATTCATAGTCCTCATTGTGACAAAAATCACAAAGCGAGAAGTTTTGGGAATGATTGCTGATGTTATCAGATGAATTGACATGGAAAAGTAAACTGATTGAAAGTTACAATTGTAAATGACCCGATTGAACAATCAGTTACATCTGACATGTCAGCGAGGTCACTTGTCCAGTCGTCCAGTTAGTTATCTACACAAGGAAAAAATGTCATAATGAGTAAAATGAAAAGTTGACAAATGCTTGTCCAATTGTTCACAATGTACCTGTCAAATGGTTGATGTAAGGAAAGTTCTTTATTTTTCATTATCCTTGTTTTACTCATTCCATTGTTTATCGTGTAGAATAGTTGTTATTGTTGTGAGTTATTCATTTGATTTGACCACTTGCACTTCCGGCCACTTTTAATTGTTAACAGTGTTTCAAAGTGGTCAGATGTGTATAAGTGTAAAAGGTTTAAATGTCCGTGCGATTTTTTTTAATGAAAAAGAAAATTAAAATGAAATTCACATTTCTACTTACACACACACACACACACACAAACACACACACACACACAAATGTTGGCCCCACCTTGGTTAAATTGATTGAAAGAGCATTTATTCTGCGGATGCGGATGCTGTTTATTATGCTGCAAACACACCCGTTTATACTTGGTGTCGATAATTCAGTGGCAGGTGCAAAATATAATTCTCATCAAACTGTTAAAGATTGTTGCAAGGTGCAAAGGTGAGCGAAGTGAACAAAATGTATATATAAAGTAAAAAAGGAAAACCATTCAAAGTGGACTTTTGACGTTAATAATGTTGCACTTGTTGCTTCAAGCTGACAGAGAGGTTAAGATTAAATGTATTTAAGTAAAATCAACACGTACAATTATTCAAGTAGTCATTGCGGTCAGTCTTTACATATTTACCTTACAGCAATAAAATATTTAAAGAAATGTTACAACTTGCAGACATTTTGTAACTTCAAGTAATAATTGTTTCTTCAAATTTCGTGTACTTTCTCGTTTCTTGTCTCTCTCTTTCTCTGGTCAATTTGTTGATGAAAATTTTCATTTAAATTTCAACCGGTCAAGTCAGTCTAAATTATTCTCACCTCATCGACTGAGTCGTCAATTATAGTGAAGTAATTACTCTAATCGCAACAGGGTAAAACATGCTATTGGAGCAATTTGATTAATCCATGTCCATTAGGAGGGTCGAGATGAAGACACTAACTCAACTAACTCAAGAAGTTGAATACAAGATCATCAGAGAATGATGAGAATGATGGAGGGAATGATGAGAGTGAAAAATTTATTGATAAAGATTAATGGATTTGAGATGCAAAGATACGCTCATCAAGGAGGCAATATAATTGACATGAAGTGTGTCCAAGTGAATGGATGCATCATCGGTGACAATCGAAGCATCACTTTGTACTTTGTGTACCAACAACTTTCCATTGTACACATTGTATCAATTGACTAACATTGTATTGCATAACATGTGTACAATGTCTATTTGGCAGTACATTGTAACAATTGAATGGGTTGACAAACACAATCAATGGTCAACAACAAAAGGCAATTTTTTGTCAGTTGCCCTTGTATCAAGTGTTTGGCATGAAGAAAGTTTCACACATGGCTGACAAAAATGTTGAGAAGCCGACTCACCTAGTCACAAGTAGGACCAAAGTCACTGCCTACTGTGAATTCAAGATAAACGACCTCAGTGGAAAACCTTTTACAGGGAAAAAAACCACCATGATTCTTATGGACGTTAATTAAGTACTCAATCAATTGACCGCCCAATGAATTATTACCTGAAAATGCTTCAAGCATCACCATGATTGACCATGATTGACGCCCATTGCGATTGGTTGAACTGTTTTTCCTGAATATCAATTGACTGACCACTTGACACATGTGTCAACCTCATGCCTTGTATCATCTAGCACATTTAAACTATCGCCTACTTTGTTCCGAGTTAATATTTGATTATTTGAAGAGTCAGTTGAATTTCACCAGTTATCATGTTGTGAAATCAAATAAAAGTTTATTTGTTTTTCCAAAAAGTTTTGCTAAAACTGAGCTCAAAGGTTGATGGTCCCTTCAATCGCCGTGAATGTGATGCTTGTTGCCTGGTTGTTGATTTACACCCGAAAGCGATGAACTTTTTTGACTTGAGAAGGGAAAAAGAATCATTTGTTAAGAGTAACTTTTGTCTTTGAGTAAATTCATCCTCATTTAAGGGTAGAATTAAGTGGGAATTTAACTTAAGCATCACTTAAAGGCAGAGAGAAAGAGAGAAAGAGAGAGAGAGTTGAGGTGAATCAAATTAAACAACTGATTTACTCGATGAAAAATAAGGTAAGATCTTGTAATGATCTGTCGTTGATTGCAATGTTCTCTCAAGGAAAATTGTATGAAATGGGAAGGAAAGTAAAGAAAAGGCAAAAAGGAGGAAAAAAAATCACTTGTCATCTTTAGAGAGGGTTTGAGTGGAGCGATAAATTCAATTCCTGTTTTTAGATCGAATTTGCTTTTCGGCGAGGCAGTGATGAAGTGGACAGGAAGAAATGAGGATGATGAGATGAGAACGAGTAAAGATGAAGAAGGAGAAGAAGGAGAAGAATACTCTTTGGGCAGTAAGAACAAAATCAACAAGTTTATTAGGGAGAAGAGGGAAGGTGAGAGACTCGCATCTCTCTTTACATCCAATTTGGCCTGTGTAATCATTTGTATCTTGTATTTTGTATTTTGTAGTTTGTATCTTGAATCTTGTATCCTCAATATATATATATATATAGAAATCTTGCATGTTACAATGTAAAAGTATTTTTTTCACATGATTTTACCTTCAGCCCGTTGATCTGGTATAACCTTTAATTTTTCATTCACATCACAAGGGCAGTAATAAATTGTCTCTTTAATTTGCTTATTTTTTCTCCTCAATTGTGGCTCATTTTTGTCTATACATCCATCAGAATTAGTAATTACATGTGGCTTTGCATTCAATCTTATTTCTTATTTCTTATTTGACTCTCTTTTTTTCTTTCTCTTTTTCTCAGTCTGTCAGTCTTTCATTTTGCAGTTGTAAGGACTACTAATGATACTACTTATGTGCTTCTCCATTTCTTTGCAACTTGCATCTGCTTTTCTCGGCACTTGGGTACTTTTTTTTCCTGGGTCCTTTTTACTTCTTTTTTTTCACTGGCAGTCTCACCACCACCATCCAATCTCCATCATCCACTTCCATCTTTACAATCTCACCAATCATGCCGGTAGATCTGCTCAATGACCTGAGCATCCGGTTAGCATTAAAGGTGCACTTTTTCGACAGGTGAACTTGATCTCAGTGTAAAGTATAAGGTACAAAGTATTAATGTTTCAAGTACAAAGTACAATGTACAAAGTGCTATAGCAGTGACAAAAGCTGTTAATGGACCAAAGAGAGAGAGAGAGAGAGAGAGAGAGAGAGAGAGAAAGATGCAATGAAACTCATGAGTGACCACTCACTCAATAAGATAAGAAGAGAAATGGAGAGACAGACAGACACAATAGTTCAATAGTTCAATTTGCCTGTCGATGATGGCTTTAACTTGAAGAGTCAGTTGATCCATTCATTCGTCTACATTATTTTCTTCTCTTATTCTTCTATTATTCTATTCTTCTCATCCATCATCGTGGGCCTGGTCACATTAGGTGCATCTTAAAGATTTAATCCGGTCGGTAACTGCATCAGTTGAATCAGCTGGACTGTTGTTTTGGGAGCAACAATTGGATGAATGGCAGGTGCAGTCACAAATGGCACCTCTCACCGGTCCTTTTCGAATTTTACCCGAAAGATCTAAGTAATATTGTTCTCCCTTTTTAAGAGGTTCATTTGGAAGTGATTGGATTTTTAGTTTAAATTGTTCCATATCCGGTTCAGCTGGACATCCGTACGGGCTGTGAATATGATGTGGGTGTGATGATGAGTCATTTTCCTCTTTTCCATCACGTCCTTCACCTTCTTCATGGGTGAGGTCACAAGTCTCCTGTTTCCTGTGGTTGACATTGTAAAGTTTTTTCCCTTGTTGATCCTGTTTATTGTTTCTTTCACAAAGAAATTCTACACTTTTGGAAGATGCCAATCGTGATTTGTTATTAAATTTACCACCACGTACACGACCAACTGGTCTTCCAGAACTTTTACTTCCTTCCATGGAAGATTCTTTTTCTCTTCGACTTGAATTACTACCATTTAAAATGTGTCCATTATAACTAGAGGCTCTAGAAATTCTTTCCTTGTAAGGTGGTGGATTAGCAATAATTTCTTGAACCTCTTTAAATGACTTTCTCAATGCAATATCCATTGGTGTTTCACCTTGTAAATTTTTAAGACTCGGTGTTGCACCATAAGATAAAAGTATTTTGGTTAATTTTCGCCTTCCCATGGCAGCAGTTATATGAAGTGGAGTATCACCGTTTTTGTTGACTGGATTTACGTCACACCAAGCTGAAATAAGAATTCGGGCAACACCCGCATGGCCATACCGAGCTGAAGTGTGAAGAGGTGAGTCACCATAATTATTTCGAATGTCAGGTTTACACCTGTTGAGAAGTAAAACTCGAGTTGATTCGTTGTGCCCTTGTTGACAGGATAAATGAAGAGCTGAAAATCCACCCTTATTTTTTATGCAAACGTTGGCTTTGTGTTTCATTAAAATTTTAACTGTCTGACTGAATCCTTTCCAAGCTGCTTTATGTAAAGCGGTGTTTCCTTGAAGATCATCTTGAGCATCCACCAAAGCTCCTGATTTGAGCAACAGGTTGACCAGTTCAACATTTCCTTCACTTGCGGCCAAGTGAAGTGGCGTAAAGCCCAACTGTCAGGACAAAAGAAAGCAACAGTTCAAGTATGAAAGAATGAAGGAATGAAGGAATGAAAGAATGAAGAAGAAAAAAAGAACACTTATAACAATGGGAATAAAGACTCCAGTGAGGGATGACGCCAATAGGGCCAATTTTACTCTCTTCTCCTCTTTTACATTCTTAAACTGCTTTCTTTGCCTTCTTTCCTTTTTTCTCTACTTTCTCTACTTTTCACTGTACAAGCAAGTCAACGTGTGCGACTGAATGTCTTTCAATGTCTTGTGAGTGTGTGTGAGTTTGATGATTCATCCGTCACTGTGGTCCTCCTTTTTTTTGGGGGCAGTTTATATTGCGTGTTGGTCACAGTGACTTGTCGACCCTCCCGAAGTTAACAATCGTACACAGCAACAGAGTAACATCAGCAACATAAGCAACAGTTGAACAGTCAACTAGTCAGCCAGTCCACAAGTCGGCCAGTCAGAGCCAATTGTTGGCTGGGCCAAAAATATTTCGGGGCCGCGTGTACGGGCTTTTACACTTTACACATTATCGTGAGCGGCATAAGTAAGCGAGGTAAGGGAAGAAGAGAAGAAAAGAAGAGCAAAAGAAGAGGAAGACAAGACAAGGCAACAAGGTAAGAAGAGGGAAGAAGAGAGGAAAAAAGGGATGCAGATCACGCAGTAATGATGATGCTTTTCCTCTCTCTCTCTCTCTCTCTCTCTCTCTCTCTCTCTCTCTCTCTCTCTCTCTCTCTCTCTCTGAATAAGGATGCCTTCTTCTTCTTCTCCTTCTTCATCTTCTTCTTCTAGAAGATGCCTCTTTTTACTGACTGCTGCTGCTGACTGCTGACTGTTGACTGCTAGTTGGTGGCCAGTGGCTGGTACATTGGCTTGTACATTGGCATCAACATCGGCAAGTGTAAGAAACAATAGACCGGTGTAAAGGTAGATACAATTTAACTCTGGTGGGCCACTTGCCCTGAATTGCGCCTTTGAGGCAGGCGAAAATGTTACTCAAGTGTTTTTCTTTTTCCCACAGAATCAACTGCTAGCGGAACCAAGTTAATTATTGTCCTTGTCCTGTGCATTGGTAAAAGTAGAGATGATGCTTTGACCAACTTGAGTGTCTGACCAAATCTCACCACCACACTTCATATTCAAGTACATATTTCACCTGACAAGATGCAAAGCAAGTTATGCCTGGCTTAGCGTGAATTGCAGCACATAAATAACTCGTAAAAGAAAATATCAAGAAAAGGTAAGAGAAGTCAACTGACTTTACATGAGTGAGAGACAAGGGAAGAAGAAAAGAGAAAGAAATAAAGAAAGGAAGAAAGAAAAAAAAGATACAAAAAGAAAGAAAATATGTGTGTGCATTAGATACCGAGTGAATACTGAGAATACTGAGAATACTGAGAAGACCTAAGGCTGGTTTAAGTTTTTCTCTTTTCTTGTTCTTCTTTCATTCATTTTCTTTTATTTTTTCATCTGATTTTCCTGTCTAAGCTACTCTCTTGTTGACCATTCTTCTCAGTGCCGATGAGATTGGAGTGTAACTACGAAAGAAGAAGTAGAAGAAGAAGAAGAAGAAGAAGTATGTATGTATGCATGTATATATGTTTATGTTGTTTAGTGTTGTTTATGTTGTGACCGAATGAATAAGTGTGTGTGTGTCTTGTGAAGAGAATGAAAAGAAAATTAAAAAGAAAGAACTTGTTGCAACTTGCATTTAATTGCAACCGTGGCTACTTACAGAATCTTTTACATTAACCTTTGCACCAGCATTGATGATTTCCTTAACAATTTGCAAGTGTCCATTGACAGCAGCATAGTGTAGAGCAGTTCTTCCTTCATCGTCAGCGTCAATTGTAACTGATTGTTTGCATAATTCTTTTACTTGGTCAAAATTGCCACATGTAGCAGCTGACCGAAGTAAATCGGATGGAGTTAGTTGTAGGTTAATTGCTACTGGAACAACAGAAGAGACAACAGGAGTAACATTTGATGATCCAAGTAGAAGAGTTCCCGCAAGGCAAGATGAACTACCACCATTGCCGGTAAGCGAGTGATGTAGAAGATGAGGATGAGGATGATGTGAAGGGTGAGAAGTATGAAGAGGATGAGGATGAGAATGAGAATGAGAATGAAGATCAGGTGGATGTTGGAAGAGGCGAACGTGACTACTGTTTCCTGAAAGTATTTTTTTATACAAGTCTCCATTGCTCACGGACATACTTTTACAAGATGAAGCCTGATCAATCGAACTCGATGTGCAAGGTGAAATTTGATGATGGTTAACATTATTACCATTAGTACAGTTATTACTAATCGTTTTTACTGTACAAGGAATCATTGACTTGTTTTCATTATTGCCTGTAAGTGCAGTACAATTAGCAGGCAAATTAGATATAATGGTTGCATCGGACATCGTTGAAGGTACAACTGATGTTGTTGCTGTTGTAGATGTTGATGGTGGTGTTGTTGTTGTTGTTGTTATCGTTGTTGTTGCTGTTGCTGTTGTCGTTGTCGTTACACCAGTTGTAATAAATGAAGCAGTGGCAGCTGTTGTCGGGGCTGTTGAAGATGTAGATGATGAACAAGGTGAAATGGCAGATGATGAAATGGATGAAGATGCCATGGTACCTGTTGATGAGGAAACAGTTGTCGCCATGGACGATCGTTGTAGTTCTTTTAGTACAGCTGTGAATGGCATTTTTACAGGTGACAGGTATTCCTCAGATACTACTTCGTTGACAATTAACATTAAATACACAAGTACAGGCAGTAAATGTGCTAAAATTTGATGAGTCAATTGGACGATGACACCAGCATCGGTTGTAACTTTTTTTCTTTTCTTTTTTTCTCTCTTGGTTTTCTTGTTTCTTCTTCTTATTTCAACACATCACTTTGAGGTACACACATTGACAGTGGGCGACCATTGAAAGGTTTATTTTGCCGGATCAAATGGAGGCTCTTTCACTTGACTTGATGCTGTGACTTATAATAAAATGTGATCACAAAGCTCATGCAATATACACACCATACATATACACACAAACTACACCGTACACGGTACACAGTGACAAAAGGTGCACTTTATAAGATGCAAAGAGAGGAAGAGAGGCACAGGAGCAACTGACAGGCTGAGAGAAAACTCAAGCTGCTCGGCAAGTGAACAAAATGCAAAAAGAGCCGAGTGAGAGAAGAGAGAAGAGAAAGAGAGGAGAGAGAGGACCAACCAGTTTTTCGGAGGAGGAGGGAAGATTGGAGAAAAAAAAGAGCCCAAAGAGCCAAAGAGCCAAAGAAAAGGAAAGAGAATTTTGGAGCCCGTTGCTAGAAAAGGTAGAAAAGGTAGAAAAGGTACAAAGCTTTGTTATGGATGGCAAAGGTAGGCAGGATGGCCTCGGGCCATTTTCTCAGGTGGCAAGTTCCAACTGGTTTCCTTTAGTGTCTCTCTTTCTCTTCCAAATTTCTTCCCTTATTCTCTCATTCTCTTATTCCCCGCTTGTTTCTTTCCTTGTCTTCTTTTCTCTGGCTTTCTTATTCTCTCTCTTCCTCTCTCTCTTCCTCTCTACTACCTTTCGGCCTTTGCTTCCTCTTTTTTCAGTATTTTTTCTCTCTTTGCCATTGGCTTCTTGTTCTTCTCTCCCTCTCTTTCTCTCTTTTCCTCTTTCCAAGTCGGTGTCACAAGTTCTGTCGGTTGAACTGAGCACGTGCTCATACTTACTTAGTCGCTTACTTACTTATGCCACTTTCCACAGGGCTGTTTACACCTGTCCTCTTGTCTTTTTCTCTTCTTGTCCTCTTGTCCTGCTACTTGTGAGGGATGAAGAGGAGAGATGAAGGGAGATGAAAGGAGATGAGGTCGTCCTGGTGCCCCTCTTCATCTCCATCTTCATCTTCCTTCTCTTTTTTCCTCATCCTCTCATCTTTCCTACTCAAGTGTCACAAGCATAAGCAAATAACAATAGACCCTCCTCATCCACCACACGAGTCAAAGTGAACTAGAAGGTACTTTTGTCCCAAATTACACACATTGAAAAATGTATTACACTTCAACAGACACTTAATTTCATACTGCGCACAAGTATTATTATTTTTAACCGACAATTCACAATCTACAATTTGCAATTTGAAATTTACAATTTGAAATATTTATTTATTCACAAATGGTCCTAGTATCCATTTATGGACACCTGTAACACGATTTCGTTTTGTTGATTCAGCTATAAATTAACGTCTGTCTTCTTGATGCCGGTTTAACTATTTGAGTATTATTTTTTTTCTTTTTCAAGAAAAATCAATTACATTGAGCAAAGACCGCACAGAGCTGAGAGAACTGAGAGAACTGTGAGAGTTTAGTGAAGTTGATTCAACGTGTGATTCGTCTTGTTGAGACTCTTCTTCGCCTGAGGTAGAATCAAATTCTTTATACAGTAGTTGAGTGGATAATTCACTGTACAAAGTGTCATCGAGAGGTGGGATTAAGAGTAAATTGAAATTTGGATGACAGTCAACTCGTTTGTCACCAAGAAAGGTCCAAGTGCGTGATCCTTCGCTGCCAAAAATGTGATGCTTAAAAAGTGACAGCAGTGACAAATCAAGACGATTGAATGAGGTAAGGATGACAGTTCGACCAAATCGTAATGAAAGCTCAAGAATTCGTGGCCAATCTCGATTACGAAAGTCACACAATTCAACTTGAATACCTGAGGGTAAAAAATCTGTTCGACTTTCACCCGAGAGTTTTCCTTTGACATCTAAAAGGACAGTTGTAAGTAATGGAACTTTAAATTTTGTAAACACCTGGAATTCATTTTCACAGTCCAAGAAAGAAGGAACATCGAAATCTTCAATTCCCAGTAGACTTGAATATTCTCTAACCAATTGTTTTCGCACATCGGTAATACTTTGACCAGAGGAGGCCCAACTTGACCGACGATTGGAAGAAGCTGAAGTTGGTAACTTATTGTTGGAATGTCCTTGTGAATGAGGGAACCTTTTACTCCGACATCCCATACAAGCAAGAACAGCTGCGGAGACCAAACATTTAGCTGACAAAGATGAAAGTTTGTTATCCAATTGAGCCAGTTGTGATCGCCAATGTTCTTCTTGACCACTAAGTTGACTGACCAGTCGTTGAGAATCTTCAATAGTTTCACTTGTCTGTTTGACACTAACTTCAATTTGAGCAGCCTCAAGAGTAACCTGATTCAATCTATCTTTCAATTTGCTGACTTCACTTTCAACACCTGATAATTGACTGCCTAATGTTTTTATTCTACCTTGTGCATCTCTCAAACCTTTTTGAAGGCGATTTTGTTCATCTTCCAATGGTTTGATTTTTTGAAGAACCACAGCAAAGGATAAATTAGCTTTAACCCAAGCTGCTAAAGGTGCTGCAACAGCAGATGCTCTTTTAGCAATTTTTTCATCAAATGATGATGGTTTTTTCTTAAGTAAATCTTGTACTTTGTTACTCATTTCAGGTGTAATTTTACGCGCATCAAAATTAATTATTTCCTCTTTAACTCCTCTTTGGGATAAAAATGATTTCATGGAAATCCAAGATGTATCATTTACACCCATAAGTCTTAAAACACCTTCAAGTATGTCACGAATTACTTCAGGAGGTGCTCGAAGTGAACGAATTTCTGAAAGAGATTCAGATTTAATTGCACCAACTGCATCTTTAGCTGCAGTTATTGCAGGTTGTATTGATGATAATTCTTCATCGATTTCTTTTTTTCTCACACTTAATTTAGCCGTTTCTTTTTCTGTTTGCGCTTTAATTTGTTCAAGTTCGATACGCTGATCTTCAGAAGCAGTCATTGATGTCGTTATTGCTGAAAGTGCTTCATCTGCTTCTTGCCTTTTTTTCGCCAAGACTATTTTTTGATGAGCTGCTTCTTCCTTTAACTTTGCAACTTGACGACTTGTAGATTCAAGTTTAGCTATATTTTCTGTAAATTGTTTTCTTTGCTCTTGAATGTTAATTTTTTTCTCTTTGAAAAGTAAAGCAAATGTTGATGACAAGGATAAAATTCGCCGTTTGTCTGGATGAAAGTTAAGATATCCAGGGTACAATTTGGGTAAAAGGAGAGGCAACTTGTCAGCTACATCACAGTCAACTTGAGTGTCAATTAAACTGGCAATGACTTTAAGACTTTCAGTAGAAAAATGGTTGCCAAATGACCGAAGAGACAGTGCACGAGTCCACATACAGTCATCAAGGTTGATGTTGTTGATGTTGCTGTTGTTGTTGTTGTTTGGGTAAGTTGAAGACTTGACGATGGCTACTTTGACAACAACTGAAGCAGAGATTGTCCTGTTGCCCAAATCGTTGTTGATGTTGGCATTATTTGTGCTTGTGTTTGATGGTTGAGTCATTTGATGACTACGAACAAATTCATACAAGTCCTTTGTCAGACAGGGTATGTGTTTAAGGTGTTCACCGTCAATTATAATGACAATTCTTCTGGATTGCAATTCAGATGAGTCTGTGACAGCTGAAGCTTGAGTTAAAAAGTCACTGAAATTACGTAGTTCATTTGCAACCTGTTTGGTAGTTAGTTTATTGCGTGGGTACCACAGAGTGTCGTAGGCGAATTCATGTGCGATGGTCCTTATCGCCAACTTCCGCCCAGAACCAGAGGATCCAGTGAGGATAAGACCTGAGCAGCCAGGTGAATCATCGGACAGGAAAATGCTCACCTCTGAAAATACTTTAAGTAATTCAGGAACCACGGCAACATTTGGCATAAGGACTTCACAGTCACTCATCCATCGATTGACACACTTGCCGGTCCATTCGGTCATTTCATCTTTGGACACATGGCAAATGTTACCACCAAAAGTTGCCGCCAATGGCCAAGTGATATTTTTTGTAGTAGAAATAGAATTAAAAAATTTACTAGTAGTATGAACATCAGCAGGAATACGAGTGTCACTCGTGTCACTGATGTAATTTATGATGACTCGTTCAATCTCTGAATGCATTAGCTGGTCATCAATTGCACCTTGGACACGAGTGAGGCAGGAATATACTTGACTTGCCAGTCTGATTGCATCAAAAACAGGTGCCACACTTGCGACTATTTTTTCATCTGACTGTATATCATGAATGATGTTGCAGTATTTTTTGGAGTAGACACTTGCGAATCTAGACAACCAGGGAGGCTTAGGGGAAGATGAGGAAAATGATGACCTGAAAGAAACTCCGGTGGTTGGTCTTGCTAAGTGCAAAGGATCATCTGGACCCATGTTGAGAAGAATCTGTTCAATCTCAGTTTCACTTGCATTTGAAACTTCACAAATGTGTACTCGATTTAAAAATCGCATGTCCAGTTCATGAATAGTCATACAAGTTGCTACAAGGACAAAATTTTCGAGATTTAGCCATTCGAGTGATCCTTCATCCCAAAAACCTCCGTAGGAGATGAGACAAACCAAAAATGCAACCAAGGCAACTGATTTCCACTGATCACTTTTGACAAAGTCTATATTTCTCAAATACAGTATCAACTTAGCTCCGGACGTGCTGCGAAGAGTTTTACTATACGATCCACTGGATACAATAGTGGTCACGGATTTAATCTGCCAAATGACATCATTGGGAGTCATCTCAGGTGAACAAAAAATTCTTATAACTAATCCTTGAGGGAAAAGAGTCTCTTCCAAAATTGAGTTTTTTCCCACACCTGGCCCACCTGTCAGCAGGATGGCCTCGTGACCAGCAATCCATGGACTTATGAATTCAATGACTGAACTAACACTCGACGTCATAATCAACGAACCGACTCTATCGGGTTGCGATTTACATGAGGAACTTTGAACTCTCTTTTCAAATTGTTCTAGTGTTGCTTTAACATCTTTTTGATTGCTCAAAGAAAAACGAATTTGACTAAGAAGACTTTTGGTGTCACTAAGACGTAATTGTGGCTGAGGCCATGAAATAGATTTCATCAGATCTTCAGCTGTGGTTGGAAAATTCAACTCTGACAAGACAGCTTTAGCATATTGCAAATCTTTGATACCTTTGATGAGTATGATACCTGTACGAGGGGGCGGGTAAAGTGAGGTAAAATGAATGGTGAGGAAAAAAGAAGAGAAAGAAGATAAAGTAAAAGAAGTAGAAGAAGGAAAAGAAGAAGAAGAAGTAGAAAGAATAAAGAAAAGAAAAAGAGGAGAGAAAAAAAAGAGAAGAGAAAAAAAAGAGAAGAGAAAGAGAGTATGTAACACCAGAAAAGAAAGAGATAAAGAAAGAAGAAAGATGGAAATGAGACAGGTTTGAGAAGAAAAAAATAACAGATTGGAATGTGGACTGGTTCCACCTGACTCTCAGGGGTAAAATGTTTAGAATGTTTAAAATGTGGACAGGAAGGATTGGTGAGCAAAGGAAGAAAATACATATATATAAATATATATATATATGTATGTGTACCAGCATTCAACAGAGAGAAAAGAAGATGGAGAAAAATAATTCAACTTAACAACAGCAGCAACGGTAATGATGATGGATTCAAATTACATAACAAGTGCAATTACCAAAAGGAGAAGAAGAAGATGCAAAAATAAAATGTTTCAATGGAGGTTAAAGGAAAAATTCTATGAAATATGCATGGATTGTATCATCTGTTCCTTTAAATTGAAGTTAATTGCTCTTGAGCAATTCTTGAATTCATGTGTCATGTGAAAAGTAAATGAAGTTAATGGAGTGAACGCGATGAATGTGCAGTAGTACAAGTAGTGAATGTAGTGAATTTACTGAATGTACTGAATATATTGGAGTAGATGGATGTAGTGGATGTAGTTGATGTAGTGGTTGTAGAAGATGCAGTCAATGTGATGCAAGTGATGCAAGTGATGCATGTGATGCTGGAGTGCAGTGCAAGTACAAGTGCTAGTAAATGGTAAATGGACAAGAGAGACAAAATACACTTACCGAGTCTTGAAATGGTAGCAGGTGAGGCATAATGTAAGTTAGTTACTTCAAAGATCAAATTCACCTTGCGGCTGTCGAAGTCAATTCTCTCTCCTGAAGGAAGAGTCAACACCTGATTATCATCCAGTACTGAATTCAAAGCTTCCACCCACTCAGGGTCGATGTCGCCATCCAAAATGAGCCAAAAAAATTGTGGGCCTTCATCACGAGCCACTTCACGTGATTTTTTAGGTAACAAACCATCCTGCCATTCTCGAGTATCTTCATCAATGTACCCTAAAAGTCGAGTACGATGAATAGCTTTGGGGTTCATAACGATAGTTTCGATGGCTTTTCCTTCAGCTTCTCTCTTTCCCTTGGCTAAAATTTGCCAGATCGTACTTTTACCAACTCCACTCTCACCAAGAATAACAACACCAAGTCGTGACTTGAGTTGTTCGTCCAATTCAACTGCCTTCATTGCTTGGTACGCGTCAGGCGTAAGAGACGTTTTTTCCATCACTTTTAAGATACACGTATGTAATTTTACTGCATCTTCGCCTAATAGGTTTGCATCTTCTTGAATTCCAAAAATTTGAAAGACGAGACGGTCAAAATGATTTTCATCTTCTTCAATAAGTTTCGATCGGATTTGTTGGCGCAAAGATTGAACCAGTATTTTACCTTGGTCAATAGAATAATTAGATGAGCGAAGAGCTCGTCCAGCTGAATTTAATATTGATTTGATGGCTCTCAATCCCCAATCGTAATGTTTTTGTTTGGTCATAGTTTCTCGAGCTGAGTTAAACCAAGCGATAACTTTGTGTCCTAAGTCTTGAGCAGCTGTTGAATCAAAACCTTCTGCCAACAACAAAACTCGAGCGATAATTAATATGTCAGGAACGGACATGGAAATGGGTAAAAATAATTTAGTCAACTTGTCAGGTAATTCATTACGTCCTTTATACTGAGCTCCCATTGGATTAAGGGTGATGAATATAGCTGAGTGTGGATTTAAATCAACCTCCCCGAATTCAGGTAAATTAACAGTTGGTGATTTGACCTGAAGTGCTGATTGTATAGCATGAATTTGATCAGACAGTGCAGCTAAAACTGATTTGCTCAAACGGTTAAATTCATCAAAGCAACCCCAGGCGCCACATTTGATGAGGCCAACTAAAATTCGAGTCATTGCTTTGATATCAATTGCTTCGTCACAGTTAAAAACCAACACTAAACGGCCCAGTTGTTGTCCAAGTGCTTTGATAGTTTCAGTTTTTCCTGTTCCAGCCGGGCCAAAAGGATTACCGCCGAGTCCTTGGGACATGGCTACAGGGTAAGAAGAAAGAATTGAATAGTAATTCAATGGAAAAAAATAAAAGTGAGAAAACATATTATGCAAAGTGTGTCCAAGTGATGATTGATGACGAGTAGACACAAACATTTTCACATGACGGCAAAGACAACATCACACATACAACAAGCATCAAACAAACATACAAACAGTCAAACAAATAAACAACAAAATAGCACCAAGTAAACTTTAAACTTTAAAATTCAAACTTCAAACTTCAAACTCGCCATTCGTAAGTTGCAATATCCAAAAGTCAAATAGAAAATAAACAGAAAATAAATGCAGGTGCACAGTGAAAAGAGGAAGATGCTCACTTACCTCTCATGCAAGTGGAAAAGCAATCATCAGTAAGAGGAGTGTGCACCAATTTGGCTGACCCAAGGCATCCAAGATACTCAAAACTATACTCTTGTCGGGCTTGATCCATGCACACGACAAGAGATGAACTTGATATATTGAAGTAATAGCGAAGATGTTTTAACCACTTGATATCATTCACATTCCGTGGTAAAGATTGTAACAAGTCATCCGTCACTGAAATAAAATGAATGGTATCTAAAATCAAAGATTTAACTTTAAATTTTGTCACAGATGATACATGTTGTAAGTTGTGACTTGTCAGTCGATTCAAGTCATCTTCAAAAGTTCTTTTTGCTTCACGTAATTTTTTCAATCCGATAGCTGATTCAACAATTTCAGTAAATCTAACCCAATGACAAAGTGACATGACCTGACTACAAATATTTTGCCATTCAGTAAGTGGTTGTTCAATTAGTGTATCTTTAACTTTTAGTGTAGATATCAGTTGATTTTTCAATGTGTCTCTAATTGCACCTTCTAATGAGCTCAACCATTGTTCAGCTTGTTCACTGTCGGCACAAACTGGATTGAGTAAATGTATAACCTCTCCTTCTGGTGATTCTACGGCCACAATAGATGGTAGTTGTTTAGACTGTTTAGCCGAAGAAGTGGCAGCAGTAGAAGGATACATTTTGCCAGAAAGATGATCAGATGCATCATTTGAGCCAGTAGTAGCCGTATGAGTTTTGTGAGGTTGTGTAGATGAAGAAGAAGAAGAAGATGATGATGATGATGAAGAGGAGGAGGAGGAGGCAAATTGCAACCTAACCAGGCAGTTGTTAAAGAGTTTCTTCAAGAGACCGACCTCAGAGATTTCACTTTTACCAGCCAAAACTAGCAACAGGTCATCGTCAGCGAGGAAGTAAAAGCGAGGAAACCTGTTCCTAGATTCTTCCATGAAGACTTGTAGCTTTTTTTGACACGCCATCAAAACTGATTCAATTTCCCGAAGTTTAGACGGCAACTCGGCAAATCGAAGTAACCGCACCACATGTGGATCACTTGCAATGCTTTTCATTATTTCAGTAAATTCGCGTGATATGTTACTGAACGTGCGGTCAGCCAGAGGAAATTGAAATGCACCTGCCATTGAATCTTGTTTGCCATAAATAGGTTCCAAGTAAGCCCACTTCCTTTGCACAGTATTGAGTGCATTGATCAATGAATCTAAGCTGGTCAGTCGTGACTGCCATTGGTCTCCTTTTTCCGCAAATTCATTTGTGAAGTATTCGGACCCTTTGACCGATTGTAATGCCAAAGTGCATTCAGAAAGTTGATTAAGTATTGTTCTCCAGTCTTTGATTAGTTTAACAAGTGATCCATTAGACATTTCATAATCATACAGAGTGAACTTGGCACTTGAAGCAAAGTCATCTAATTCGTTGAAAGTCTCACGGACGGAAGTTTCACCCACTGATTGTGCATTTAATTCTTTTAAGTATTCTTTTTTTTCTGTTAACAAGTTTCGCCTCAAGAATAATCTTCCCAGGGTAACATTTTCATGATTCACATGTCCATCATCATCATCATCATCATCATTTAAATCAAGTAATGACATGAATAAGGTCCAGTGAGTACGTGCAAAACACTCTCCTCGGCATAACTTAAGAATTGGAAGAAAATTTTGCCATTCGTTGAGTCTTTCTTCAATGACACTACCTGTGTTAGGATGATCTTCAGTCCATTTGGTCAGGTAATGTTCAATCATTCCAATCTTATTTCGTGCCACAATCCACTCCATGTCAAGTAAATGTTTCAACCCACTTTCAAACTCATTGATCATACTAAGTTTGGCATGAGTTTCTTTTACTTCACCAATTAACAGGGTAAACTCATCAAAATGATCAGGCTTTGCCATGTTAAAATAGTCACAAGCTTCATTTGCCATATCAAATTGTACTTGTAGTTCATCTATCGATTGAATCATTTGTGAAACAAATTCTTCAGATGCTTTCATTTCAGGTGATGCTTTGGCCCAACTTTTGATCGTTGAAGAAACTGCCTTACTTAATGACTTAATGGTTGATTCGGTGGTTACTTTAATTATTTGCCTGTATGAGTTGATCAGTTGGTCGCGACTGTTCAAGGCACTGGTTAACTCATCCACTTTAATTGCCAATTCGGTTTCATCAAGAACAAGTTTGTTGTTCCATTTTTTTAAAAAGTTACTTTTATCACTGATGTCGGCAAATTTAAGTGCGAAATTTTGATTGATCCTTGGTAAATCAGTATTCAACAAGACTTCAATATCCTTTAGTTCACTAATGGTAACAGGTGTCTTGTCCATTTTTTGTAAGATTGATGAAACTTCTCTCTTTAAATCACGAGCTTCAAATTCAGTGCGATCTTTGAGCGTTTTAATGATCAATTTTTCTACTTCATTTAAAATCCAGTCTACAGTATTTTTGATGGGCGTTAAATTAACAACAATATTTGCCGATGTTAAGTTATATTCATTTTCAATAAAATTTTTCCTGAATTCTTGTGACCTGAAACGAATAGAATTAAGGCAATTGACGTAATCGGCCACAACATCCAGGTGCATGGCCAGTGCAAAAGCAGCTGTGTTATTGCCGAAAGATTGAATCACGGAATGAAGAGATGTCCATTCTTTAAATTTACTTGCTATCACTTGAAGTTCTTTCGTGATGTCCGCTGCTTTACCGTAAACAATCGCAAAGGAAAGAAAGCTTCTGGCAGCAATTGCTGTGAAAATTGATTCAGGATGCTGTGTCTTGTTCTGACCGTTGATGTTGTTGTTGTTGTTGCTGTTGTTGTTGCTGTTGTTGATGTTGCTGTTGTTGATGTTGCTGTTGATACTGCCTGTGTTCTTCTTTTCCTGATCCAAAGTTAATCCGAGGAAGGAGTGGGGAAGAGACAGGAACTTTCTTATCCTTGAATACATCTTTCCTCTGATTTCCTCCATGGGTGGCCTGAAGACGAGACTTCCATTAATAAAACACAAGTCGATCAGTAAAATCTCCATGGCAGATGAATCAGTTAACAGAGAATTCATATAACTCTTGTCTGAACCCAGCCAGGTGTCAGCTTTGAACAATGCGTCATTAAAGTGTAAATCAAGTATCTTATACAGTTGGTGATCCCAGTGAATTTTCCATGAATGTGTGTTGTCAAACTTGTCATCGACATTTTGAACAGTCACGCGGATTTCCGACAAAACAGGCCTCCACTTGTTCATCGGCTTTTCAAATAGTGGTAACATTAAACTTAAAATCTCTTGATGTTGTTGTCTTAGGTACTTATTTTGACTGTTGAATTTTCTAGCAAAGTCTTTCAGTTGATCCAACCATAAGATCAGTCGATCGGGTCCTTTGCTCCAGCTTATTTGCTCTCGCGACTCAAGAAGTGACGTGAATTTTTTTGCTGACTCAAGTAATATTGGTTTTTGAGATAACAAAATCTGATCTCCAACCGTGCAATAGAAGTGAACAATTTCTCTCAATTCACGAGCAATTGGTGTGTAAGATATTACTTCTCTTTCCAGTCTGACCACGGATTCAGGTATATCGAATCCATAACATCTAAGGATGCGACATTCTCGGCACATTTTCATCAACTTTGGATGCAAAGTAACTTCTGGTTCACCTGTCGATCGGTCAATTTCAATACAATTTTTTGTTTTGTCAAAGGTAACGCTTTCAGCCTGTTTAACCCAATCGCGAAATTGTCTGACTGAATCTTCAGTTACTTCGGTGATGAGAGAGGATAAATTTCTTCTTCCTTCTAAATATGGGTCCAAATCTTTGAAAAGAGAATCACAAACAACAAGGACAGCTTTGAGTTTACGTTCTTTAGCTCGTAAGATGGTAATGAGATCAATGAGTTCTTTATCCTCTCGTGATTCAATTGTTAGCGACTCTTCCGCCCAGTCAAGTAGTCTCGTCAACAGATCTGACCGATCTTTCTTTGTTGCTTCCATCAAACTTGCTACTTTGGTGTACTTCCTCATTTTACTTAGCATATTGAGTACACCTGAATTACTTGCTTTGCACTGAATCAGTTGTTCACGAAGTTGCTGTAGCAGTTCACTTTCTGTTATAATAGATTCTTTCTTGCCACCCTGACCATCAGGGGAATTAACCTTAACGAGCACCAAGGTATTTTCATTTTGACCATTTTCACCATTTTTACCATCAGATTTAAAGTGGTTACTTATATCTTCGGGAGAAAGAAGAATGCGAATGTCTTTTTCATTCTTTTTTCCTTTTATCACGACCAAACTGGTTATTTTGGGATCTTTAACAAACAATTCGATCTTTTCACTTGAATCACTAGACAACTCCAATTTTCGTGGTTTATCTTGTCCATTATAAATAGTTTGTAAAATTGTTTTATACACAGAGTCAGCCATATTGTTGAGGTATCAATGCACTTGCATCGATCTGACAAAAAGCAATGAACAATGTCCGCGTGTCCAATGTTTCTACTTGTTACCTTGGAGACAAGAAATGGCGACAAGTAAACTTTCGCAGTAAATTTATTGGATTCTCCATTGATATTTACTCTTTTCATTGGAAAGGCATCAATGCTCATGAAAAAATAATTTACAATTGATCCGACTCAAACAATCCCTCAACAATTGGAAGTAAAGGAAGTTTGTAGAAAAAAATTTAGAGAACATTCAAGAGAAATAACAAGCATGATTTTTTCTAATTGAAGAGGCGAAGGATGAGATCAATTGGCTCAAGAAACATTGACTTGATATTTGAATGTGCGTGGACGATCGCAATGATTCCTTTAGCTCTGGCATTCTAATGTGCTGCGGAATAATTATACTTAAGTACAGATTTGTGAATGTAGCTTAGGCATGAGTGAGTAAAAAAGTAATAACAGGTAGTCATGAGTTCATCTTATTATGACTTGAAATTGAATCCTTTTGATAGTAAATCTTGTCTTGCTTGTTTGATTTGACTTCTTAGTTCAGCAGCTGCTTCTGGACAATCATTGAACGTAGCAGTTCGGTAAATGACAATGGCTGCCGATGAGATGCCAAATGCGATGACAACGTAGACTGGACTTAACAACACATGAAATTTGGCTTTTGGACCAAGGGCAAATAATACTTCACAGTAGATGAGTGACCAGGTGCAAAGAAATATCAGTCCAGCAATTAATGTTTCGTTAAATTTAGTCATCACTTGTTCCTTTCAACACCGAAATCTGATGAACCAGCTGATACTTCCTCGCATCAGTAGTTCCACCTGATGCCAATCAAGTGAAAAAGTAAATTCAAGAGTTCGTGAAGAAAAATACTGTCGCTTCAAGCTGAATAGTCAATAAAGCTCAACCACTGGTAAATCCTTCGTGCTCGATCTGAGTTTTGGGAAGTATGCAGTTTTTCCCATATAAACTTTAGTGCACTCTGAAGGAAAACCAGATTTACAAATCAATGACAACATCGAAATGTATTTATGCAAGTTGCACATGATCAGGTATATTCTTTTACAGGCTTTATTGAGTCTGTGGATTGCACAAAAATGTCTCTAGCGGATGTCGAACAGGCGAATGCGGATGGACAAGTTTCCGATTCAATTTTTCCATTAATGCAAGTAAGCTAAAGTCGATTGTGAACTGAAGTATCGATCGGTCTTTCCAAATGGTCATATGTTCTTTGTACTTTATTTCTTATTTCTTCCTTGTTCACCTTATCGGATGAGCAAAATAAGATGGAAAATTAGAAGCAGTAAAAATCGATTGCTCTATCATTAAGCTTAATCTAAGATCATTTAGATGTGCTCTTTGAATTGCCGGTAATCATTTAGACCTCATTGAAGAAGCAATGAATGTTTTTTCTTTCTCCAACAAAAGACGTTTCACATCTTTTAACTTTTCCAACTTACGCAAGTTCATCGAATACAATTGATTATTCTTTCACCTTGTCCATTTAACATACAATCATGTACTTTCGGTTTCTTTGATGGTTAAGCATGATCTTGACTTTCATTTGACTCGCTGACCGCCATAATGATCCACCAGAATTCTTGGTATTGATTTAGCTCATTCAATTGTGTCAATTACCTTACTCACAGCCAATGATGAGATGTGAATTCAAGTCAAGTCTAAAAAATGCAATTTGTCAATCTGAGATGTCTCTCAAATTCACTTAGTGAAAGGATGGATGGAAGTTTACAACTTTATCCGAGTATTTGCTGTCGATCAATAAAAGGTGAGTAGAGACGCATTTTACGAGTTCTTTGGCGGAATTTCGCATCCTTGAACAATCAAGAGTCGCAGTTGAACAACCAATCCATAGCGTAAGTAATGACCATGCAATTCAACCATCAACCATCAAAGACGGATCACAGCAGTTATCCTGATGGAGAGATGAAGAGATGTAAAGATGGAGAGATGGAGAAGACGAATTCACTTGGCAATGAGAATTTGGAAAAGTTGCATGATTCATGTCGCCATAAAAGTAAAAAATGCAAAATATTGATTTGATCTTGTTCTTGTTTTCGCACATGCCTCGTCTATTCACGTATCACCTTATTCAAGTAAACTGTTACCTGGAAATCTGAAATTCACTCTGCATGCAAATGAATTTTAAAGAATTCCGACTATTTTGCAATCAACTCGACATCCATCCGTCCATCCAGTTGCTAGTAAAAAGTTTAATCGTTCTGTGTGATCATGTGTCTGAGAGTATGAATTCTCAGTTGTATGAAATGAATTAAATATGCTTTGATCGATGAAACAATTTGATTTCCTAAGAGCTTCATATGAAAAACATATCGATCATGTTGAAGATGTCAAGAGAAGTGCAGCAATTTTCATTTGTACTTGTAATTGGATGAAAGTTGCATGTTATTTTGGGTACACAAGGAGATGAGCAGATGAACAGATGAACAGATGAAAGGAAAGGATGCAATGAATGTGAGATCTTGTATTAGCTTGAGACACGTAGACTGTTGAATTAAACATCTGAACCTGTGAAGCTGTAAAGATGGGAAGATGTGAACATTTGAACCTGTGAAGATAGGGACGAATAACTTGTCACGTTGTCCAGTACAAATAACTTGGACATACACACAAGTAAAAGACGTCACACACTGAATGCAAGAGAGTGAATACATTAAGCATCAAAGGATCCTTGAATTAAGGATTACAGGAGACAATTGAAATTGCAACATGGCTACTTCATCATTGGTCCTAAAGAGTATAATCTTACAGATGAACCTTCTTTCAACTGTGTACAATTGACTTGACGTGAGAATGAGAACATTTGTCCTCGCTTCGGTAGAACAAAATAAAATGGAACCATTTTTTCCTTCCTCTTTCTTACAAGCTTACTCACTGGACTGTTATTCTCTAGTAATCAATTAGTTAATGTTACTCCTTTATGTTGGAAAAGTTAATTAACGTCAATGACAGGTAGCAACTTTGTCCAAGTGGAAACAAAAGAAGCCACTCGTGACTCACAAGTTGTGAGCGAGATGAAAGACAAAGAAGAATGAAAAAAACACACATACACACACTAATGCAATCATTTAAGCCTCTAATTTTGTATTTGACGGGTGTAGAAGATTCTCGAGTAATTTTATTTTTCAAATGAGCTTGAAAAATGTTTGTTGACACGAAGCTTGTGAAAAAATCTGTCAGTCAATGTCAACATTATTATCAGATTTGACATGAGGTGTGAATGAAACTTTTTTCCTATGGTAAAATATTCGCATATTTTTACATCGTCAATTTGTAAATGTGTGATGTTGAACTGATGTCAAATGTCATATCGATCTTAAAAAAATCCGCCTCAGGTATGTGACTGTTGAAAAAGCAGGTTATTTATATCAACTAACTTTAAATGAAGAGAAACAAGCACACTCAGTGAATCACTTGACATGGATGGTTTTCCGTTTGTCCAATATTAAAGAAAGTTCTTGTCAAACAGAACCAACAGAACCAACAAAAGCAACAAAAACCAATATGAGAGGTGCGTGTCAAGAGAATTTGTTTTTTTAACCCAATTCAAGTGAAACATCATCCGTACAAGTAGTGAACTGCTCGTTAATTCTGTCTAGACACCGAATTGTTTGTGAAAATTCACAAAAGCATGAAGCAATTTGCAAATTACTTTACATGGGTAACTTTGAGGGTACAATTCACCTTTGTATTGTTCAAACGACCTTCTCACTTTCACTTAAGTTTAACTTTCGTGTTTTCCACCAATTTTTATCCCATTTATCACGCCTTGTGATTCATCAACTTGTCGAGTCTTTTTTCTCACTTAATCCTGACTTTCAATCAACTTACCTCAAGGTTTTTGCACTTTGTCGTAATAAATTCATTCCTACAAACAAACAGACAAAAAAATATGTTCAAATTAAAAAATTTTCACAATGTCAACATTTAAAAAGTACAAATGAATTCAATTTGATTGTGAAGTGTTTATTGAGTTAATTTAATAGTCAATTGCAAGACCAATGAGCTTGAATGTGTATCACGTGAACAATAGTGTTCGATGGGGAAAAATAAAATAACTGTGTTAATTGAAATTTCAAACAGGTTAATTGGTATAACATTATTATATTATTCTTTAAAACATGATCAATGTGGCAACCAATGAAAAGAGCAATGAAGAGAATTAAAGTCTCCGGTGACAAACTTTCTGCTCGGAAAGATGTGAAGATCAATTGATTCTCTCTCGAGTTGACGCACATTTGAAAAATTCATATGAACGGGCTTCGGGAATTTATTTTCTTCCTCACCAAGGTTATTGTGGCGAATCCATTAAGTATATTTTGCCATATTCTTCATATTTCTTAGTTCTTCAATGTTGTATGGAAGATCTTATTGAACGTTACAAAGAAGGGTCAAAGAAGAATGAGGAAAGATGAAGAAGGAAAGAAGAAGAAGGAAAGAAGAAGAAGGAAAGAAGAAGAAGAAGAAGAGTCGCACTAAGAAGGACTACAAATCTTTTTGATAAATTCTACTGAAGGAGGATGATCAAGGAAAAGCTTAATCTTGACGAACAATGCAAAAATAATATTAAAGAAACGACCTTCTTCACAAGTGAAAGGAGTTTGTGACGATAAAGATGCTTCCTTTTTTCCCATGTCGATGGATTTGGGGGCAGTTTACGTTGATTCAAGTTGATTCAACTTAAAGCCAGACGTGGTGGTACAGTGGTACAGTAGTACACACTTTCGATAGTGACAAGGATGAAGAAGATCGGAAAACAGTACAAAATATCGATCGGTCGACACTTTGCCTTAGAACATTCAGTGCGCTATCTCACTTCTCACAATGCTCGCAGTTCTTCGGCCAGAGAAGGTTCGAAGGAAAAAGAACACGGAAAAAAAGAGTAAAAGAGTAAAAGAGGAAAAAATAGCGAAGTAGGACAGTTCTCTACAGCCCTGATGTAGCGTATACACACATTCACAGTAACAACTTTTCATCATCAGTAGTGCAATAAGTTGATGCGAAGCAGTCGAGTTGAATGGGGTTGTACACTCGTACACAGTCAACGGTGTACAACACACATTCGTTGGGCAACAAACACCAACTGCAACAAAGTGCAGGCAAAATACAATGATATAATACGCTTGAGCAAGTGATGTTAGAGAGGAAGAGAAAGATAAATAGAGACAAAGAGAGAGAGAGAAGAAGAAGATGATGAGAATTATGTGCTTGTGTAATCCTGGCAACAAAGCACAATGACAAATATCAATAAAAGTATAAAAATCAAATTTTGTCTCTCACGTCACCTTCAACATTGGTGACTTGATAAGATGAGTAAATTTTCTTTTATCGGTTAAAGTGTATCAAGTGCTTTATGCAAACGTCAACTCATTGACCAATGTAATAAATTACATGGGTAATGATGGCGAAAGTGGTGCTCATTTAACATACAACTTATTTACAGAAGGCTATAAGTTACTCTTAATCTTTGTCATCTTTGCCATCTTTGTCTTCATCCTGAAAGACATAAATGTCATATTTTTCGAGAAGATGAGAACTTACTTTAGCTAAAACAGCCCCGGTGGTCAGTCCAGCGAGAATTGTTGCTACAACTTTAACAGGACCGTATTTAGTTTTAGTAGGTTCGCGTAAAAAGTAAAGAATTTCATCTAAATCGTCATCTTTTCGACCGGATAACAAAACTGACGATTTGGGGTTGACCAAAGGATCGATCTTTTTCTTCTCTTCGTCATCAGAGTCCGAGTCACTGTCCGAATCAGAATCGGAGGAGGAAGATGATGAACAATTTTCCACAGAATCAGCTTTATCAGATACATTATTTGATTTACATTTGATGTCAGAACTTTTTTTGGGTTGATCATTAGTATTAACTTGACGATGAGGCACAATAGTTGATGAATTGAAATAACGATGATTATGATGATGATTATGATATACGAGCCGCGAAGCTGTCATTGATTTGGATGTTGTCCAACGACTCAGTTGACATTTCTTCATGTAAGGATAGAAGAATGCATTAGGTGAACAAGTTTTCGTAGAATTCCAATGTTGACAAACGCGAGGAATGCACATGCATGAAAATTTTCGGATGGAAAAGTGAAGCATTACACTAACTTCACCTAAAAGCATTCTTTGAGTGAGATACTGATGCACACCACAACGAGTGCAAGACTGAATACTCAGACGGCTCAAGACAACCATCGAAAGCAGAATAGAACAGTACAGAAGAGAAGAGAACAGAACAGAACCGAATCCGTCGTCGAATGCGTGGAAAAAAGTTGAGGGCAGCACTAACCAATTCGCAATGAACCAGCTGATTTTTTCCCAAGGAATATATATATTGCAGTTCACAATGCTCCAATTACTCACGAAACAATACAGGAGAGTATACTAATGTACCACAAAGTAGTCATAAGGTACAATCATCAGTTTCTGCCTCGAGTTCATTTGCTGAAGGTCTCAGGGGAGATTTAATCATGAAATCACTCAGCAGTATTGTGTTTCACTTGATTGAAGTACTCATTTCTTTCATTAATCCAGGACTTAAGGTGAGGATACCAATCAGTATATTGCGGAAGGATCTGTCAATATTGGATCTGCCCACTTCATTGATGATACAAGTTAACTAGTGATAGAATGATCAAATGATCGAACAACACAATGTTTAATTTGCTCAATTTAATCTAAGTATGGAATGCTGACGGTTAGAATAATTATTAATTAATATCATGTATTTTTTAGTATGGCCCAGTAAATTTGAATTCATATAATATTACCATAATTATGCAACTCATGATTACATTGGACTAACTCGTCTGCTCTACAAGCACATGAAAATACGGGCTGATTAATCTAGTGAGATTTTTTGTAAAGAATTTCGTCATGATGATAAGTATCTTGTTACCTCCTGTTCTAAAAACAATTAAAGGAAAAGAAGAATTTTGTCAAAAGTAATTTTGCCCGAATTGAAATAGATGACACTACTGATGCAAAGAAGTATCAGCTGGTTCATCAGATTTCGGTGTTGAAAGGAACAAGTGATGACTAAATTTAACGAAACATTAATTGCTGGACTGATATTTCTTTGCACCTGGTCACTCATCTACTGTGAAGTATTATTTGCCCTTGGTCCAAAAGCCAAATTTCATGTGTTGTTAAGTCCAGTCTACGTTGTCATCGCATTTGGCATCTCATCGGCAGCCATTGTCATTTACCGAACTGCTACGTTCAATGATTGTCCAGAAGCAGCTGCTGAACTAAGAAGTCAAATCAAACAAGCAAGACAAGATTTACTATCAAAAGGATTTACCTTCAAGGCACAATAAAATGGACTCAATCATTGCTTTTCTACTTGTTTATGTTTTGATAACTTTTGCAATTCTCTGCAAGCCATCATACTTCAGTAACGTAATAGCACCTAATGGGAATATTCTCATCGTCATCACTCATCCAGATGACGAGTCGATGTTTTTTGGTCCACTTATCACATCATTCGCAGATTCGATTGAGAGGGTGCACATACTTTGTCTCTCAGAAGGAAATTCGAGTGGTTTGGGACATGTGCGCCCTAAGGAATTGTTAGAAGCTGCCTCTATTTTTGACATCAAACCTTCACATGTAACACAAATAAGATCAAAATACCTTTTGGACGGTCCTGGAGAAAATTGGGATGTGCAATTGATCCGTAACTTGGTGCATGAAGTAGTAGAAGAACATCAAATTCATTCGTTGTTCACCTTCGATTCTTTCGGTGTAAGTGGTCATTCGAATCATATTTCAGTGTATAAAGGATGCAAACACATCAAAGGAGTCAACATCTATAATCTGATTTCAACAAGTATATGGCAAAAATACCTTTCGATATTTGATCTGCCGATTTCCTGGATGCAAAGTTGGGTCTGGACCGATGGTCAAGTAACAGTTTTCTCCTCGTTCTACGATTACCATGTAACTCGAAAAGCTCTGTATAAGCACGAATCGCAAATGGTGTGGTTCAGAAAGTTGTATGCTATTTTTTCGAGGTATATGTTTGTTAATACATTTGAGGTGAAGGAAGTTAAAATTGAATGAATAAATAAAGCAACAATTCCACAAACACCGGCTCACTCACGGTTCTCACAAATTTGATGGCAGCACTGAGCCAGTGAAAGTCAGTCAGCTGTTTTCGAAGTTCGGTCAAACACGTTTTCAATGAATAAATTCTTGTCTGTGAAATGTACATCCAAATTTTGAGATGTATACCGAATCAAGGAGCAATTCGTCATTCTATCAAATGTATTCGCTTTACTCACTCGAAAGTTTATTTAAGCCAGACAAAACCTGTCCAAAAGACATCGGTGATCAAGAACTGGTGTCGTAAATTTTCTACTGTAGTCAATAATGGTACTGATAAAATCAGGAACATTGGTATAATTGCTCACATAGATGCCGGAAAAACAACTACGACGGAAAGAATGTTATTTTATTCTGGAATCACAGAAGAACTTGGAGAAGTTCATGATGGTGACACAGTTACCGATTATTTAGAACAAGAGCGACAAAGAGGTATCACAATAACATCAGCAGCAGTAACATTTCCATGGAAAAAACATCGAATTAATTTAATTGACACACCGGGACATGTTGATTTCACCGTTGAAGTCGAAAGATGTCTCAGTGTTCTAGATTCTGCTGTTGTGGTTCTTGATGCATCTGCCGGTGTTCAAGCTCAAACTGTCACTGTTTGGGCTCAAGCTGATCGTCATAAAATACCTCGAATTGTTTACCTCAACAAAATGGACAAGATAAATGCTAATGTTAATATGTCTCTTGAATCAATAAGAAAAATTGGTCCCATCAATCCTGTACTTATTCATCATCCTCTTTACCAAGTTTCTAAGGATGGTGACCATGATAAGAAGATTTTTGTAGGATTTGTTGACCTGGTCACAATGAAACAATTCAAATGGAATCCCAGCGAAAAATCTGATGGTTCTGAATTCGAAGTTACCTCTGTCGATACAACCAGCCAGTTATTTCAAGAACTATTAACACAGCGAGAAGATCTCATTTCCACGGTTGCAGAAGCAGATGACGCTTTTTCTGAACGTTTACTTAATTTATCTGATGTTAAAGAAATAAGTGTCACCGAGTTAAGTACTGCATTAAGACGAGCAACGATAAAACATAAGCTTATTCCAGTTCTATGTGGTTCATCTTACAAGAACATTGGTGTACAAAATGTCATGAATGCAGTTGTGTCGTTACTTCCGTCTCCGAGTGATCTAGTGAAACAACATACACAATTTTACGGTAACAACTTTTGTGGTCTGGCTTTTAAAGTGATTCATCATAAAAGACTCGGTGCATTAACATTTGTTCGCATATATACAGGTGAGATTAAATCAAATTCTACAATTTACAACGTCAACAGAAATCGAAATGAGAAAATTGGAAAAATTTATGTCGCACTTGCTGATGAATTCAAAGAAGTGTCATTGATCACTGCCGGCAATATTGTGGCCATTTCTGGACTCGATTGTATCACCGGAGACACTCTGGTCTCTTCAGCTTCAGCAGTTTCTGAGGTGAGTTAATTGGCTCAAGGAAACAGAGAAAGAGAAAGAGAGGAAACAAAACGTAAGAGACTTTTGCTTACTCTGCCTTTTGTTCAATTATCACAGGCTCGGGAGAAAATGAAAGCCAGCACAGATGCTAATGGAACAAATAACACACTCAGCCCAATTCTCGCTGGTCCTCTCGTACCTGATCCGGTGTTTTTTTGCACAGTCGAAGCTCCATCTGCTTCTTTGCAATCTAACCTGGAAATCGCTCTGTCCAAGTTACAGCGAGAAGATCCATCACTGAAGATGAAAGTCGATGAATCAGGACAAATATTCTTATCTGGAATGGGTGAACTACATCTAGAAATTGTCAAAGATAGACTCAAAACAGAGCACAATTTGGAAGCATTCTTAGGCCCTCTTCAAGTTTCATACAAAGAAGGTATAACTGAACCTGTAAGAAAGTGTATTTCAGTTACAAAATTCATTGCTGGTGTCAAAAACAGTGTGACAATCGACTTATGTTTGGAACCATCAGAGGAGATATCAACCGGTGAATTGTATCCTTTAAAGCTTGTCATCACTAAAGACAATGATCTCGGAAGACTGAGAACAGATCGCTTGAAAGCAATTGAAAATGGAGTTTCCAGAGCACTGATGAATGGTCCTCTTTTGAGTTTTCCCGTTGTTGATCTGAAGCCATCCTTGTTGGATTTCAAAGCAACCTTTGATACATCACCTGCTTTCGTTTCAACTGTAGCATCATCTTGTGTTACGCAAGCTCTGAAGGAAGCTTCAGTTACACTTTTAGAGCCAATGATGAAATTAGATATTCGTGTTCCAGTCAAGTATTCTACTCGAATTATAACAGATCTTTCAACAAGACGATCACAGTTGGGTTCAGTATTAGAACGCGATTCGATACGAATAATCAATTCTCTCACGCCTTTGTCAGAGTTAGTCAATTATGCAACTGTCCTAAGAACACTTTCATCCGGAACTGCAAGTTTCACCATCGAATTTTCTCATTATTCTTTCATGAATGAAAGTGAAAAGAGAGAAGCAATTAATAAGTTGACTAAATTTTAGTAATCATATCACTTATTTGCCCTTGTAAAAATATAAATCTATTAGGTATGAAAAATGATTAAAAGTTGTTTGTTTAAAACGTTGTCCGTTGAAGAGTCAAGTAAATGTAACATCGAAAGTAAGAAAAAAAAATATTTCTTTTCACTTAATGTTTGTAGTACTAATGGTGAAAGAAATGGTTGTTCCACCTTTGCATGTATTGCACACATCAATGTATAAGAAGGTATGTTTGGTTATCAGTAGGGAAAAAAAAGATGAATAAGGTCATGGGTTTTCAGACATTGCAGTGCAGACCATCTGGTCGATGAATCATATTTCCATTGGCTTCTTTAACTTTTTCTTCTTCACTCCCACCTGAGTTTAAAAGAGTCGAGAAATCTGGCGCCTTTCACATGGTTGATGAGATGAAAGTTTTACCTGGCTACTTCTAAATGTTCATTTCTACGAATGATGTCTACGTCAAGATGATTTTCCACCGACCACAGACAGATCGGAGCTCTTGCTCATCAGTTACCAGTTGGCTTGGATAAATGTCACTTCGACCATCATCAACAACATCAACAACATCAACAACATCATCATCGTCATCACCATCATCAAAGTCAACATTAACATCTTTACAATGACTGATATAAATGATAATATTGACAATTACTATTCATTATCATCAACATACAGTGGTGAAGATTTCATGGATGAATTGAAATCATCATTTGGTAGTGAAGAAGAATATTCCATTGTTAAATGTAAAATGTCACAAAAATACGAAGAAAGGTCAAGTTCATCGATGGATCAACATGATACTCTACGTGAAAAGTCAAAAAAATCAGCTAAAAGGCGACGTGAACTCGAAAATGAACAATTCGACTTGCTTCGTGAATTGTTGGAAAGATATTTTGTTCGATGTAAAACAACTCTTCACAAAGCATCCATCTTACGAATGACAATGGCATGTATTGGATTGAATGACTTGTTCGGTGACAGGAAGAATGGTAAGTGAAGTAAGTCCTTGGTGAGGTTGAGGCCACTCCTAAAAGAGGCAGAAACTCGATTGACTGGAGGAGTCCTATAAAGAGAATTCGCTGTGAGTCGAAGTCGCTTCCATCGCATCAGTCGCATGAAAAACGCAGTGAACACCGATCGCTGTAGGAGTGAGCAAGTGACGGAGAATACTTGACTGCAAAACTGTGAGACTGTTAGACTGTTAGACTGTGGAAGAGATAGAGATAGAAAGAGAAAAATACTTCAACTGCCACCTGAAACTAGTGAAACTAGTGAAACTAGTGAAATAGTGAATTGTGAACAGTGAATTCGTAAAACAGTCAAAGCGCATTATTTGCCTCTTCTTACCCTCACTCGGTGAGCTGTTAGAAGGTTGAATTGTCAGTCACTTGTTTCTTGTATGAATGAGTGGCACCATATAATAATCAAAGTGTGATGCGTAGGTTGAAAAAAATTTCAAATTTCAAATTTCAATATTTCTCTAAACTCTTTGTGTGTGTGTATGTGTGTGACTAAGAACTAGTGTAAATTGTATCCATTGTACCAAGTGCTCAACTGCATCTTCTTCGTTGTTCCTTTTACCATCAACTTTTGTGAGGTGATATTTATCCTGTCACCCGGGAGGCAAAGTCAATAACGAAGCAAAAAAGAGAAAACAACTTTGCCTTTCGTCTACTGTCTACAGTCATCTATCTACCGACTACCTGTTGTTAACATCTGCAAATTCGCAATTCCACAATTTACCAATTGTACAATTGCATCTTCCTTTTTAAGACATGAAAGACAAGTCTAAGAACGCAGCTCGAACTCGTAGAGAAAAAGAGAATGAACAATTTTTGTATTTGTCTCAAATGTTGCCTCTTCCTTCAGGCAGTACAAACACTCTTGACAAAGCTTCCGTCATTCGACTGACCACTTCGTACCTCAAGCTGAGACACATATTTCCAGAGGGTAAGTGAAAGTATAAGAGGAATAAGATGAGGATGAATAAGAGATGAATAGACATCCATAACATCCTATTGGTGATGTAGGGATGAAAAAAACGAGAATGTGTAGGAGAACAGGATGAACAGGGTAGAACTTGAAGACTCGAGGATGTCCTCATCTATGAGTCGGCATCAGGTCATTTGTCCCTCACAGTTGTACAGTGAACAGAGCGCTCCCATTAAACATTCCCTACTGTGAGGACACGTGAATGAGAGGCTGGTTCCTTTTGCTCTTCAATTAGAGCTGTTTTCCTTCACAGCGGACTGGTGTGCCAGATCAAATGAATCAAATGGATGAAATAGATGAAGTGCTGAGTCAAGAGAGGAAGGACTAACGATGTTCCAACTTGTATTTTCCATGTTCCATGTTGCACGTTCACCTTGCAAGCCTCACACTGCGTGAGAAAAGTCATCCAGTCTTTGTTTCTTCTTTTCCGAAAAGTTCGCCCTTCTCCTTGTTAAAGTTCATGCTGCATTTCACAATTGCCTTCATCGCCCTTGTAAAACCAAGGGAAAAAGTATAAAGAGGCAAAAAAAGCAGAAGAAACAACCAAGTGAACCAAGTTCTTTCTTTTTTTCTTTCTTTCTTTCCTCCTCCGCAAAATCATCAGTCAGTCAGCTTTGTACTAGTGATTGGGTGAGTTGGTAAGTTTGTGAGTTTGATTTGGAGTTTGATTTTGCTACCGCTGGTGATTCATCTGACAATAATATGAAATCATGGAATCATCGAATCATCCATGTCATCTGTGACCTCGAGTTAAAAGCCGAAACCTTCTCATCTACTTGTACCCAAGTATTTATACTGGTCTTTGTCTCTTTTCTCTCATTTTCTCTTTCTCTCTTTCTGTTTGTGCCTTTCTTTGTTTCTCTCTTTGTTCCTCTCTTTGTCTCCATGTGTTCCACTCATCTTGCTATAGGGAGATGAAAGTGATGCGCTCTCTGTGAGGGTCAAAAAAGGCCCTTTAATCCTGACTAATGAGTGTACGGATTTACTCAAAGTGCATTGAATCAGGTATCTCATTAATTCTAACTGCTGCCATTAAATGTGCCCACTCTCTGCACACTCTGTGTAAACAAGATCTTCATTTACGTGCGCGTGGATTATCAGTAATATTAGCAGTTAAAACTCGTAAAGTCTGATGAAGTGAGTGCCATTTTCATTTAGCCATTTAAGAAGGTGTCTGGACATATGTAAGCAAGAGATCCCTTAAATACACAGACAATTGTTTGCCCAGATAAACTTAACAAAACTGGTTTTCACTGCTGTTGTTGCTGCTGTTATTTTTAATCCTCACAATATGTTAACCAGAGTAATTCGTCTTTGCTCTTCATTTTCCTTCCAATTAAACCTTTTTCTTCTTTTCGCTGAATTTTCCTTCAATGATGACTGACTGATGTTGATGGTTGAACGATCAATTGTGACAACGAGTGAATCATCATCTTATTTTTCTTGTTTCTTCTTTTTCTTCTTTTCCTCTTATTAACTTAACCAGGACTCGGAGACGGATGGGGAACGAGTCCACCGGTGAGAAATGAAGCTGAAATATGTGTTGGTTTTCCTTTCGAACTCGGAACATCTTTACTTCAGGTGAGCATGTGTAACTGATTGATGCAGTTTGTCCTTGCCGAGGAGCAAACGTGATATCGCATCAATGAACCAACAGATCATATTTTAAATGCAACTTTCCTCTTCTATAGACAAATGTATACACTTGAATTGAACAGTTGAGTAGCTGAGTAACTGAGTAATTCACATTTATAGTATCACAAAGTACACGAGATACACACAAGAAAGAGTATAAAGAGTAGAAAGACTAGAAGAGCGTAAAAAAGGCAGCAAATGTTTGATCATTCGATGGTTTGACTGTTTGAAAAAGATGAAAATTTTCATTTTAATTTATTTCTTTTTTTTCCATTTTTTTCTCTTCCTTTTTTGTCGTCTTTGGTAAAAAAAATTCTCATTGTATTTATTATATTTATTGTATCAATTGTATCAATGTGTGTATTTATGTAAAATACTCTTTCTATAGTCATTGGATGGATTTGTTTTTGTTGTGTCACATGACGGAAAAATTAGGTACATTTCAGAAACTGCGTCAACACTTCTTGGATTATCTCAAGTTGAATTGACGGGCAATTCTATATTTGATTATATCCATGAAAAGGACAGAGAAGAAATGAGTTCTGTTTTAACCGACATCTCACCTCACAAGCATGAGATGGCAAAGAACAATTTGCTGAGTCATCATCAGGATGACCAGGCGAGAAGTTTTTTTGATTTTGAAATTCAGAAGTCATTCTTCATTCGTATGAAGTGTGTTCTGCCCAAGAGAAATGCTGGTTTGACAACTGATGGTTACAAAGTCATTCACTGTTCTGGATATCTCAAGATCAAATGTAACCATTCCATGGATAATTCACCTTCTTTTGGCGATTCTTGTAATTCTACCAATTTAGGTTTGGCAGCAATTGCAGTTTCTTTACCATCATATGCGGTGACCGAATTAAAAATGTACAGTAATATGTTCATGTTCAGAGCTGCTCTGGACTTTAAGTTGATCTTTGTCGATACTCAGCTTCCTCTGCTCACCGGTTACGATCCTCAGGATGTCATCGATAGAACACTTTACGAACACATTCACTGGGAGGACGTTGCACACATGGCTCATTGTCATCGAATTCTCAATGAAAAAGGTCAAGTGACTACACGTTACTACAGATTTTTAACCAAAGGAGGAGGATGGGTTTGGATGCAATCTTATGCAACTCTCATTCACAATACCAGAGCTTCCAGACAACATTGTATCGTATCGGTCAATTATGTCCTGTCTAAGCCTCAGTTTAAAGAATTAACTCTTTCCCTCAATCAAATGTCACCTTCGACAGCTCACTCGTGCGGTGTTTCAGGTCATATGATGAAGACTCGATCATCTCTCCTCGATTCATCATCACCGCCCCCACCTCCGGTTATACCACATCAGCAACAGCAACAGCAGCCTCCACAACAACAACAACAGCAACAACAACAACAGTCCCATGAACTCGCATCCTCCAACCAGATGCCAATGTCCATACCGCCGTTGACCATCTCGACAGATGTTTGTTCCGATTCATCATCCCATTCTACCGGAGGTGGCAAGAGTGACTGCATCTTATTGGCCAATTCTATCGATCATGAAGGTTACAACGAATCCAACGAATCATGCGCCTGTACAGAAGCCAATCAAGTGACCAAGCATTCAATGGACAATTTAACTCAGGGACATTCAATTAATTCTGGTACAAGTATACCTACTCCTGTCATTAGTAATAATGTTAATCGCATATCAGATGCCAACTACACTGGTTGTTTTAAGAATGAATTTGTACCATCAAATTCACTTTTATTAACACGTAAATATGGTAAAATTCGAAATTCTGCTCATAAAATTTTACGCAAAATAGAATCATCACCATATCATCTAGGACACAGTGCACTTTCAGAATTAACTTCAAATTTACCCCACGATTCAGGTCGAGGAGCGACATTGACTTCATTATCCTCTTCTAATGAGTTCACAGCTTCCAACGGATCTGCTTGTCAAAGTTTGTCGCATATGAGTCAACATCAACAACAACAACAGCAACAGCAACAACAGCAGTCACAGCAACATTCAAATTTCGAGTCATGCCAAATTGCCTCTCCGGTCGATGGTTCCAGTGGAAATAGGAGTAACACCAGCGAAGAAGGTGAACTGGCACATGGAACTGGTCAAAATATCACCCATGCAAGTAATCAGGAACAACTAGAACAACTAGAACAGCTCGAAGAAGTCACAACCGGCATCACTGTGGCAGCTGGTCAAGTGACTGGCTACAACATGCCATATGACATGGCTGAGGGTTCTCTCATTAACTATCAACTGATTCCTCCATCCGTCGCTCCTGGATACGCTTCTTGGAGTACAAGCGACGCAGAACAAGTCACCGCCAGTCCTCATCTTGTCTATTACAGCCCTGAAGCCAATTTTAATTATTCATGTCGTTACCTTTTGCCGATGAGTGCAACAGCTACTTCACCACCAAACACCCAAGTTGACTTGACCACACCGACGACACCGACAACAACACCACAACCGTCACTTCCTACATCACTTGATGAAAGTATACAAGCATCAAATGTCCTTCATCATCATAATCATCATCACCATAATCATCATAATCAACCATCGCCAGTCAGTGATAGTCAATTTCAAATTCCTTGGCCGTCGAGTGTATCAGATGGTAAAAGTTCACCCAGTTTGTGTGAAACAAACGGCCTTCAACGTCGGATGGAGTACACTTGCACCGACATCCACCAATTTAGTAGATGTTTGTCCATTTACACTGAAGTACACATGCAAGATGTCGATCATTGAAAAGAAGATTTATCTTGAATTAATCACAACAACAACAACAACAACAACAACTTTCATTTACTTTCATCATCATCTGGGTGCTGAAGAACTATCGACAACATGAATGGCCATCATGAAACGCAGTATAGTCACACTTGTCTAACAGATCACTGGTCAAATCAAACGCAATGACTGTACACAGGTCAATTGAATTTCTATTTGCTTCTCTTTCTCTGTCCAATGGTAAATAATAAATCATTTTGAGTACTTTGTATGTAATTAGTCACCTTGTTCTTCTACTGACTACTGGTTCACCGGTCTGTTGCTCATTATCCTTTTTTGAGGTACTTGGCGACTTTGGTGTATCTATCGATCCAAGAAGACATCAAGTGAATCAAGTGCATCAAGTTCATCTCACTGGTTCCTTTTATTCATTATTTTTCCTACAGTAGTAGAAAAAGTAGAACAGTAGAACAGTAGAACACTGTAGGAGTAGAAAGTGAGGAAAGCACTAACAAGCAGCTGACTCTCAAACCAACAGAACAGTCCAACCTTAAACGTACTCCTGGTGATGCTTGTTCACTTTTTCCCACTCTTCAGTTATATCAAAGGCCCAATTTTTAACAAGACTCGCCATTGACCATGAGTACCACGAGGACCTCTCAACTACTCAACTACTCAGCATCTCAACATCTCAACATTTCACTCTTCTCCTTTTTCTCGGTCTTCTCGATCTTTTATTCTCCTTCACTTGCTGAGTGACACAAGTTAGATACACTCGTACTCACGGGCAAATTATTGGTGACTTATTTGGTCTCGATTCTTTTTTCCTCTCATAAAATACAGAAAAAGTGCAACAAGATAAATTAGTTGAAAAAAAAGGTTTGTACAGACTTTATCGAAAGTCCGATTATTATTGAGCCAATAAGGATGACAAAGTAGTGTAGAGTAAGCAACAAAGTAAATTCATAGTTATGCATATGACTACTCAATGGTGTGAAGAGTTTAATAGGGATTTTTCATAAGCGGATTTACCCTTGAATGAATACATTTGGCGGAGGTGAAATTTATTGTTCTCACCTAATTATTCAGTCAGAAGGGTGAGCAAATATCAATCGACTCAAGTTCAAAAGGAAACCTATATGAGTAGCGATAGACGAGAGACGAGAGACGATGCAGAGAGAAAGAGAACATGAAAATAAGAACACAGTAGAAAAGAGGAAGAAGGAAAAAAGGAAAAAGGAAAAAGGAAAAAAGGCAGCAGAATAAAAAAGAGCAAAAGGGAAAAGTGAAAAGAAGAAACCTTAAACTGCTCTGTGACACACACACACACACTCTTCAAAAGTAACGCAGTAGGTCCAGTGTTTGTCTTTGTGGTCAAATAAACAGAGAAAGATCTGTTGAGTCAGCTGATGTCACTAAAGGAAACTTTTGTTGCAGCGATTCTTGACCAGTAAGGTCAGTGTAATGTGTGTCTCCTTTGACCCTCCTCTTGTAAATCTCAAAGTAAATAAGTCCCTTCACCTGGGGAACACGGGTAAAGTATGTTGCACAAAAAAATGTGTTTCACTTGACTGTCATGAAAGGCAATTAATGGAAGTCAGTGAGAAAGAGAGAGGAAGAGAGAGGAAGAAGAGGAGGAAAAAGATAAAGAAAAAAAAATAGAGAGAAGGACAAAATGGGCAAAAGGCTCAGCGGGTCAAAAGCTGAATTTACATTTGGTTTACGCGAAGTCTGCCCTGTAAATTGACGAATCGATTTAGCCCGACCCAGTCGGATAAAAGACACGGCAAATGTTTACATTGAGGAACCAGGTTTAACACTCAGCTCATCCACACAATCAACCAACTGATCAACTGATCAACTGATCAACGGAAATACCAATACTTTTTCAAACATGACATTTGGCACCATTTGAAGTTCCGATGGGCGAAAAGAGCACCTTGTTCAATGCAAAACACCCGATGAAGGACCAATAGGATGAATTTTTCACTTTTCCTTCAAATAGCCGATAACCAATAACCAATAACCAATAACCAATAACCAATAAGTTCATGCTATGCTAGAAACTGCTACTATTTGTGCTTGCTCTTGAGTTTTTTCTTCTTGTTGACAAAAGATGGGTGGGATGCAATCGACTGAGACTGGAAATGGTGACTCATTGCTGATTTCACTTGAAACCTGCAGATTTTTGTTGCAAAAAAAATAAAAAAATAAAAAGAAAAACTAGTCAAGCGACAAACAACAACAACAACAACAAAATAACTTGCTTTCGCTTTCACCAGTGTAAATTGCTGCTCATGGATCAATTAGCTTACAGTTTTTTCTTTCCAAAAGTTCCTTTTCACACAGGAAAAGAGAAAAAATAAGCAATTCAGATGAATGGACAAATGGTTGCCCGCATCAAGTGACATACTCTCTTTCAAAGTGAGGACAACAGAGACTTCAACAACAAAGGACACAAACTTAATACAGTGTTAAATGGTAAAATGGTGAAATGGTGAAATAGTAAAATGTTAACTTGTTTGGTTTCCAGCGATAAAACAGCAACCTTACAACACAAAAAAGTAAGCATCACTTACAAGGATGACAATGTTTAAATATGCACTTAGCATTGATTGTGTCTCGCTGTTGTCGGTACTTCTCATGGCTCATCGATGAGCAACAATTGAACCATTATTTCTACTTGATGACTTTGATGTCTTTGATGTCTACAATGCTGCGTCAAGATCCATAGTCAATGAAAAAGTAGAAAAAAAAGAAACAGACGACAAGGTACATCGAGTAAACGGTATCATCATCATCATAGCCTTAAATTATGCTTGAATGAAAGGAATTTTTCAGCCGGCAAGATGCAAATTGGTTTGAAAAATTAAAATATCTTCAATACAATTAGTTGGTGAGTGAAAGTAAAGAATGTCCAACAGACAAACTCATCAGAATGAACTGATGGTGTCACCATCTACATTCAATCCAACTGCCCAAGCAAGCAAAGTAAACTGACTCAATTGATCTCAATCATGCCTAACATCAAATTGCAGTCAAATGACAAAGAAATATTTCAAGTAGATGTTGAATTTGCCAAGGCCTCAGCAACTATTAAAACCATGCTGGATGATCTGGGTATGTCTGAAGAAGAATTCATTGTACCTTTACCCGTTGTCAATTCAATCATACTCAAGAAGATAATTGCTTGGGCTACTTATACCAAAGATGATCCAGTTGTTGGTGAACAAGATGAATCAAAGGACAAACGAATTGATGACACCAGCAACTGGGATGCTGATTTCCTCAGAGTTGACCAAGGAAGTATTTGAATTGATTCTGGCCGCCAATTATTTATATATCAAAGGATTACTTGGTCTCACCTGTAAGACAGTTGCCAATATGATTGGAAGAAAAAATCCTGAAGAAATTAGAAGAACATTCAACATCAAGAATGATTTCGTAAAATAAGAAGAAGAACAACAAGTAAGGAGAGAAACTGAATGGTGTGAAAAAAAAGTAATCAAGTCATCCATATGATTTTCCTTCATTTCTTTCCTCTAACTTCAAGTCAATACTGTGAATGACAAATGATAACCCTACGAATGAAAGATTTAATTCGACAGAAACACAGAGTCAAGCAAGTAATTGTATTGTATTCTCAATTTTATTCCGTTCGATCAGCTTACTAACTGACTTGATAAGTATGACTTGATCTATTTGTTTGTATCATCAATTGGTTCAACATAACCATTTCCATGTCCAATTGTTGAACTGTTGATAATAAGACTTTTGCATTTTTGATACTTCTCGAGACTAACTAGTGCATAGTTAACAAAGTCAAAGTCAATAGATGAATTTGCAGCTTGTAATAATGACCAGATAGACCAAAGAAAGTGTAGATGGAATGTCAAGTATTTAACTTGTTCCATCAATTTGCATCCATGACTCGACATTTGTTCTTAGGAAAGTGTAAACTTTGGTTGAACTTGTTGTTGTTGATCTTGCCGTTGTAGATTAGGACTGACCAAATTGACATCAAAGTATGCAGATAAATAATTAGTTAACCAAGTTAGTTGAAACTGTTCATCTGGATACAGTTGAGGCTGAGAAGTATCTGCCCCAGCAAATTGACAGAAATGATTGGCAATGTGAAATACTTTATGGTTGAAGTCAGAATCGCTACAGTGGTAGCAGAGCGTAGTTCGGACTCTCGAACCTTCGAACACTTCTCTTACGATTCGGTCAAAAATTTCTTAAAATGAAGTAATCTATTTACAGAGTGTAGTAGATTGATTATTTCAAATATCACCGTATATCCAATTGATTTAACAATATGGAAAAATGTTTCATAAGTTTTAGATTTTTCCTTTTCAATCACTTCACTTTCTTCGATATTTTCCAAATTAGGTGATGTTGCAACATCAAAAACGTATAATATTTTGTTTTCCTCATTACCAAAATTTGTTGCACCAGCAAGTAAATGTTGGAAAATGATAAAAGATCATTATCTATCAAAATTGGAGATTCAATTCGATACACTAACTGGTGACTGGTTAAATTATCCGATGAACGATAGGATAACACTTCTTATCCGATAGATTTGATAGATAATTTGATTTGATCTTTAATCATCTCCCAACATTTACTTTCTGGTGCAACAAATTTTGGTAATGAGGAAAACAAAATATTATACGTTTTTGATGTTGCAACATCACCTAAATTGGATAGATAATGAACGATTCAAGATACCTAACTGACAAAAATACTTGAGTTTATAAATCCATAGGGTAACAATTAAACTTATTTAGGTGAGGGCATGCAGAAACAATCTTCTTCCTCAATCAAATTAACCAGAAGATTAAGTCAGCATGCCCTTCTAATAATTAACAATCTGGATTATTCCAAATTGTTCATCTTGAACAATCGATGCAACAATCATGTCCAACCAGAATATTGGAAGTCAATGAATTTAACTCCTTAACTTGCATTTTCATAACAAATAATGTTCTTGAGTAATAGATCATTGTGACAAAATACAATGGGTGAATTGATATCATTAAGAATATTTTCTAGAAATTGAACTTCATCCGGTACTTCATACAATTTAAGTAGTTTGTGAGCAACGGGTAACAATTTACTTAACTGTAAGGCACTTGGTAATTATTGAACATATTTGTTCAAATTTCGAAAAAGGGAAGGTTCATTAGTTAATCTTGTTTGAGATAAAGCTATTTGACCAAGAACTCGATGCATTTTAGCCATTGAATAGGCAATTACCTTGGAAATCATGGCGTCATCAACTGACTGATATGTTGCTGGTGAAACCAGTGTGAATTAATAACATTTTCAGACCATTTCTAAATGAAAAATAAAATTCGGGTGCTAAACCTGCTTAATATACCAGATTCATATTATGTTGCTCTTTCTCTCGATCAATTAATTCAGTTTTTTCACCATATACACGAATTAATATCACATCCTTTAGACAATCATTGACATAACAATAAGTCGATTTGTTATACCATCGGTAAAATGTTTTAGTTGTACATTTTTGACTGACCAATCAGGTCGAACAATACAAGCTAGCTTACTTGTTTCTTCATCGTCAATTGTCACATTAATATGATGAACCATGATATTTACCTTGAAGATACTTTCAATTGAACAATTGTGTAATTTGATTAAGAAAGATTAAAATCATTTTGTTTGGAAATAAAAATAATAATAATAAAAAGTTGATGGATGTAATTGTATTCTGTTTAATATGTTCTAATAACTTCTTGACTTGACTAAGGTGGAAAGTTGGATTCGAAATTGACTTGACTAGCTAAACACAAGACTGTGACAAGATTGTGCAAATACTTTGGTACCGAACAAAAGGTGCAACAACGTCAGTAAATATGAGAACCATCTCCACTAGCCATTGGGATGGATGAAAGAGAAAAAAAACAGATTTTATTTCCCAAAGTGAAAGAGATGAATAAAATTTTGTGTGAACCCGGAATTGTAATTGAAAAAAAGAACAACATTTACATTAACCATGTGACAGATGAAAGAGAACAAAAATTGAACTGATGGTGTCACCATCTGCCAAAGTGTAGCAGGAACTGCCGGCATCAGCTTTAGCGCCCTCTTTATCCTCCACGTTGATCGTCGGGTATCGAAAAATTGGTATAAAAAACAAACTGATTTATCTCGATCATTAGTACCGGTCAAACTTAATAATAATGTCTGGTAAATTATCGTGCCGATTTTACAAGGCCAAATTTCCTGAAATTGAAGAAGTGGTCATGGTAAATGTAAGATCCATCGCCGAAATGGGTGCTTATGTCCATCTGCTCGAATATAATAACATTGAAGGGATGATCCTATTATCCGAATTGTCACGAAGACGTATAAGATCTATTAACAAACTCATTCGAATAGGTAAAACTGAATGTGTTGTTGTTATTCGAGTTGATAGAGAAAAGGGTTACATCGATTTATCCAAGAGACGTGTATCACCTGAAGACATTGCAAGATGTGAAGACAAATTTGCCCGAGCTAAAGCAGTCAACTCAATTCTTAGACATGTTGCCGAAATTTTGGGATATACATCGAATGAACAGCTCGAAGAACTATACGAAAAAACAGCCTGGTATTTTGATGAAAAAATGAAAAGACCAGGAGCAGCATTTGATGTGTTTAAAACAGCATCAATGACTGATGCATCTGTCCTAGATGAATGTAATTTAGATGCAAAAACTAAAGAAACTCTCTTGAAACACATCAAGCAAAGACTAATGCCACAACAAGTTAAGGTTCGAGCTGACATTGATGTTGGATGTTGTGCTTACGAAGGTATTGATGCTGTCAAAGCAGCCCTAAAAGAAGGTATTAACTGCTCCTCTGAAACTATGCCAATTAAGATCAACCTGATTGCTCCTCCATCATATGTTGTTACTACCCAAACGATGGAAAGAGAAGAAGGTCTTGCTCTTCTAAATAAAGCTCTAGACAAAATTCGTGAAAAAATCATCGCATCCGGAGGCATCTTTACCGTTCAACAAGCTCCAAAAGTGGTCACCGATATTGATGAAGCCGAATTGGCCAAGAGAATGGACCAACTTGAACTTGACAATCAAGAAGTTGCTGGTGATGATGACGACGAGGAAGATGGTGATGCTGAAGGAATGGGACCCGTTGATAACGGCGTTGAAGAAGAACAGGGAGAAGAATAATTCATCAAAAACTTTTCAATAGGTTTCTTTATTAAAGTTTCTTTTTTTCCTAATTTTAGTGTCTTTATTGATCTCATCGATAGTGACGCATGAAGCTTTAGACTTCTGCATCGGGCATCTTACTGGGATGACTTTCAGCGATGGCTGGGTGTTTTTCTAGAACTGAATTAAGTTTTTCAATCAAAGGAAACTTCGAAACGTCCACATTGTACCGTCGAGCATTGTAAACTTGTGGAACCAAACACAGATCAGCGATGGTCAACTCATCACCGACACAAAATTGGCCAGAACTTTTTTGCAACATCTTTTCGAGAGCATTAAATCCTTTTTCGATCACTTCAATCGCCCATTCTTTGCTGGACCCAGGTTTGAGAGAGTTGATTTTTTGCAGTATTGTTAAATTTTGCAGAGGCTGAATACCAGAGACGATGGTATCGACAATGACATCCATTTGATATTTCTTCAAAGGATCCGTTGGAATCAATTTGGGAGCTTGAGGATAAATGTTTTCCAAGAAGTTAATTATCGCTATGGATTGAACGAGAACTTGTTTGTGTCCCTGATGTTCAATTGTCAATGCTGGTACTTGGCCGAGAGGACTGAGGCTTAGAAACTCAGGTTTCAATTGTTCATCTTTTCCAGGGGCGATGAAAACACTTTTGTATTCATAGTCGATTTTCTTGTAGGCCAGAGCTTTAATGAATCAATAAATGGAAGAACATATTAAGGTTTGACATTAGATCAAGTCAAGTAAAATTGATTATCTCACCTGCACGAACTCTCCATGAACATGAACTGCGCCAGTAACTGTACAAGATGGGCTTGAGAGTGAAGTTAATTCGTTAGGTGACATTTTACTTGAGATGATAAAATTTAGGTCAATTTTTCAAATTACTTACTTTTCCAGACATTTTGAAGTTAGTCTTACCAGTTGATAGAATTTCTAGGATGGAGCTTGATTGTGAGGAAAACAGCTGAAATTAGAGAGACAGTTGACAGCCTGACAGTCTCAGCAAGGGGTACGATGAATGGATGACAGTTAGAGACACTCGAGTGAGCACGCCATTGAAACAGAAAAAAATGGAATAAGTGATCTAGTGATTAATAAATCTTACACAGATCAGGCACAATCAAGTGTATTTAGCATGTTTCAAGTGCAAAATGCAACTTGAAAATGACAAACAAATGTCTCCGGTGAGCCGATGTTTTCCATCCTCAGAGCAAAGTTCAAAGCTGTGTTAACAAGTCGACCGAGGGAACATCTGTTTAATGAGTCGCACTGAACATAAACTTTTCCAAGTAATCAAGTCCTCAAGTCATCGAGTCATCCAGACGTCTTGCCATGAATTTCTATCTGGCGATCAAGGAAAAAAGTACTTTGAATTGACGATGTTACGATGCTTGATGTCAGAGGCCAATCGCTAAGTATGAATATCAGTTGAAAAGTCAAGGAAGAACACAAAGTTTAATTCAAGAGCGCCTAAGTTCGTAAATTACGCATTCTTTTGCCAATCAAGACTGGAATTTTGATTGTCGCTCATTGGAAATAAAAGTAGTTCTTTCTGGCAATACACCCTTTCCTACGAAAAATCTTTGCTGATTCTTGACTCAGCTGTAACGATTGCGTAAGAAGATCTAGTCGATGAGCCCGTGGACACTTCAAGATGATATACACATGAAATCCTCGCACGTGTTCGTTATTACTGGTGGTAACTTCAAAATAGATTTTCGCTCATCAGGTTGATCGTGAGTTTTTCGTCATCATCATCAAATTTTGTGAAATAAGGTAGAAGGCGATCAGCTTGATCGCGTATTGAAATAGACTTCAACCTTGATGGTATTGTAATCTGAATTGGACATGCAGTTACCTTCCAACGAAAAGTTGTAAGGAGTTGTAATCAGGATGATTTTGACCGCATGAATTATCGATTCGGGCAGAGAATAGAAGAAATTGACGACACTAGTACATCTCTCGATACAATTTCACCTCAAGTCGTTTCAGTATCCCATTTAAAAGATTACACATTAAACTATAACATTTAAAATTCACCATTCACAATTAAACATCCCCGTTTTTTTTGAAAAATTCAAATGACTTTGTCAACCCAAATAAGCGCTCAAAATTAGAAGATTTTTATTTGAAGTACCAACACAATTGTCAACAAATTTAACTTAACATTACTTATTCTTAAAAATCAGGTTGATAAAATTACTGACGATTCTAATGAGGAAGAGATGATGCAGATACAAAGGCACAACAAATGGTTCAGCAGTGACAAATGCAGTGACAAAGTATGCAAAAGTAAGTGATTTATTGCAGCACAGTTACCTTTCCTTATCTCCAGGTTGAATTTTAAATTGCTGTCAAGTGAACTTTCACCCCACCAATTTAATCACTCACAAATTACTGTAAAGTCCAAAGTCCATTCGTCACAATTCAATCAACTTATTCAAGGACTTTTTCTCATTGCTGTCACTGTTATCACTGTTGTTTGTTAGCTTAAACGATGGCGACTTCACCAGGAAGATAAATGGTAAATAAGTGTGACATCAGCTTGACCAATGGAAAGTTGAGTTGTTTCTCAAAGTGAAGTTAGTTCTCTTTAAGGACAAGACAAATCTTTACAAGGAAACTTGTAAAGATGACAGTGAATATTCCACTGTCAGGGTTGTTTTGTTTCTTGCTTGTTGTTTCTAATTTTCACATTACAGGAATATTTTACTTGTCCTTGATGACCAAACAACTTTCACTCGAGTTGATTGAGCATTGAGTCGGCAATCAAAAGCCGACAGGACACCGAATCACTGAGTTACCATGAAGAGCGAACAAGTGATCACTGATCACACTAATCACACTAATCACACTAATCACACTAATCACACTAATCACACTAATCACATTGATTACACTAATATCACTGTTACATTGTCTCGACGAAAGGAAAAAACTTTTACCGGGGGCAAAAAGATGAATTAAATGTTTGACAAAGAGTTACTTGGTATGTTTGTCTTTGCCAATGGCAAGGAAATGTCATCAATGTTACCTAACTTGTGAGTCCATTCACAGCCTTTCGCTACAATTGCATGCACTTGAGTAATCGGACATGATTTGCCCTTCTTTTGGCATTCGTAAATGGTTCTTTGACAATGAGCGAGTTTATGTCGCGCATTCGTCCCGTTTGCCATGATGTTGTGTCGTTGAATCTGATAAAGAGGATAAACACGGTGACTTGTTGTTGTTGTTGTTTCTTCATGTTGTTCTCTCTTCTTGACTCTTGAGTTTGAAGTTTTAACATTTGATTCTTGATTCTTGATTCTTGATTTTTCATTCTTCATTCTTCACTCTTGGCTGTAGGCTCAGTGCCTTCGAAGGTAATTGATGTGACTTGTGTCAAATGCTTTTAAACCTGTCCTCATTTTACACCTAGTGGTGCATTGCATTGAATTGCAATGAATTTCATTGAATTGCATGGGACAACAGTTGATTGCATCCGATTAGGGCACAGGAGAAGGAGGAGTCAAACCTTTAACAGTTGGACTTGTTGTTAGTTGACTTTTTGAGTTTTAAATCTCAACTTTTAACTCTCAAGTCTGCAGTCTTGAAGTTGCAACTTTTGGGTGTTGCTTTTATTTTCCTTTTCACTTTTCACTTCGCATTTTTCACTTGGCTCACTCTCACTGTGTCACTCTCTCTCTTTCTAATTCTCTCTTAATTTTCTCTTTTCCTCAGTGTGTCAGTCTTCAAGTCTTTAAGTCTTTCAGTCTTTCAGTTTCTCACTCCCTCATTCATTCGCTCATCAGGTAAGTTGACAGCCTGTTTGTTTCTCGAAATACTTTCTCATATATAAAAAGCTACCTGTAGCTTCAGCTTGTCAGAGCAACAGACCAAGTCAAGTAAGAAGGTAATAAGGTAAAAGAGAGAGAGAGAGAAAGTCTTCCCAATCTTCTCAATCTTCTGTCTTTTCTTTCTGCACTTCCTGATACGAGCTAAAGTTAGAAAGTTTCAAGTATTCACCCACCACCGTTTGCTCGTTCCTTCGTTTCTTCGTTCCTTTCCTCCATTTAGCACCATTCACTTCATTTTTCATTTTTTCCTTTTTTCATTTTTGCATGTTCAATCTTTCATTTCACATTCACCATTCTTCATTCTTCCCTTCATTCCGACCAGACACTGACTTAGTGACTCACTAACTCACTAACTCAGTCACTTCCTTTCCATCCTTCGCAGTGTCCGTCTCATCAGTCATGAGACAGTATTTCCTCATCACCGCCATTCTCCTGGTTGCCCTGTCATTGGTGACTGTGGATGCTCAAAACCGTCGACGAAATCGAAATCGTAATCGCAATGGCAACAAAAAAACTCCCAACTGTCATTTGAAAGAAATCGACAAGTGCATGGAAAAAATGGAAGCCATCGGAAAACGTCCTCAAGCATCCAACATCATCACCACCAAAGAAGGTGTCGATGAATTGTGCACGTAAGTTTCCTTAATGTACTTCCGTCAATTACCACTTGACCATTGATTGACTTATCCAATTTCACAATGTCCATCATTTTGGAGATTTGGGGATCTTGTGATACTTGTGATCATCTTAATAATCTTTTGATCTCTTGATAATCATCTGGATGCCTTGAATGTCCTTTAAGCATTGACACTTTGATTGTCCTTGTCTTTCATCCTGTGTCCAAGTGTTTACAGACAGTTTCAGGCTTTAGGCCCTCATTTTCCTTGTTTGACTAATTCATTCTTTCTTTTTGTCGCCACTAAATGACTCATCCATCGGTTCAACAATTCACATGGATCGCCATTATTATGTTATGATCTGATCATCCAATTAACTTTCACCTTGTGACCCAACTCGTGTAAATTGTCCATGTTTCCTTTGTCCCTGATTGGCCTTAATTTCGGCCCTAATTATTCATCGCGTCGGCGCAACCTCAACTTAAACTTTAACTTCAACTTTTCCTCTCTCAACCAAAAATTCAAAAATTGATTTGACCAACATGACTGACGATAATTTGATCACCACCAAATGGCCGAATGAAAAAACAAAATTAAAAAAATACACAATTACTTCACCCAATGGAAATGTCAATTGACTCGAAACGAAAAACTTCGAACCTACAAAAATGTCAATAATATTTTACTTTATTGTCTAATTGCAATGACGCTGTTCAACCGAACTACGGCCAACTTGACTGTTAACTCAACTGCCGTTTGTTGATTGGTGCCAAACACACGGTGTCATTTTTTCTTTTTCCTTCTTGTTTCACTTTTTTCACTTTTTTCCCTTTAATTGTGAAAACTTTTAAATTTAACCTTTTTAATTTTCCAAACTTTTGTTAAACTGTTGCTCTTATAGAACTTCTATTGGAACAACTGATTGTTTTAAGGCCTTCATGAAGAAATGTGGTACACCAATCCAACGTGAATTGTTTGACTTTATCATTGAACAATTTATCGAACAAGTTAACGATTTCTGTAATAACCAAGAAGCACGTGCTACTTTGTTGAAACATTCTCCATGTGTTAACTCGAAAGTTCTTTTAACCGAAGAATATCAAAGGGCTTGTGTTGATGATTTATTCGCAGCATTCGACAAAGGACACAAAATGATCAACAGTACTCTTGACGATCCAGATTTGTTCAACTTTGAAAAATCATCCAGTAAATCACTGTCAGACAAACTTTTGGATCTTTCATGTTGTGGTTTCAATCGATTTGAAAAGTGCCTTAACACCAGAATTGTATCCTCTTGTGGCCAAGAAGCAGTTGACGCAATGAATCAATTCGCAACTAAAACATTTGGTGGTGGAATGGATCGAATTTGCCCAAAATCTATTTTCAACTTGGAAAAAGATATTTGCACTACAATATTACCTCCTTTGGGATCTGATCCAAATGCTGGTGAATTAAACAAAAATCCTTTCGGAAGATACGCACTTCAATACTTGAACTTCTTGTTCAACTACAAGCCACCAACTTCAGCTTGAATGGTCACTTCGTGAGTGGTCAAGGCCATTTGATCAGTAAGACGGATGAGGATGAAGACCATCAACTGATCGACCGAATTCATCTGATTTAACCGTCCATGGGATCACTTGGATACACAAGACACATTCATACATTCAACTGTTGTTGTCAAGTGCAACTTTGTTTCCAGTTTTCTAAGTTCAGCTTGTGCTGATTCATTTTTGATTTTCCACTTTTATAAATTTATCCACTTAATATACAGATTATTTACTATACTATACTATACTAATTCCTTATTATCACATACACACACATCGTAGCAATCACGGAAAAGCCTCTCTCTCTCAAAACAAGTTAATTATCAATCAACCAATCAATCAATAATTCAATCCAATCTTTAAATTTTTGATCTCGTAGACGCAATTTTATTGAAGCAATTTGTGAACTTGAGTTTTCCTCACTGTTTTGTCTCTGATTTGCAATAAGAGCCAATCAAGCGTTGATTTACTTGTGTCGTTTTTCTTATTTCATCAGTGGATCAGGGGAAAATTAATTTTTTCACTGGCCTGGCATGCTTAGAGTGAAAGGTATTTCATTAGGACAGAAGAAAACAACATACCCTCTTGCCCAAACAAATTGGGCACATGAGTGACTTGCCATTGACTACAAAGCGAATTTTAAGTTAGACCCAACGTCCAAAGTGATCTGAAAAGTCACGCAAATGGACTCTGCTAGTTACCGGGACTTAATTCCAAAAATTCCCTAAACTCAACCGAGTGTGACATGATGATTAGCATATAAATGGATTGTCGTAAATTTTCACAGTTGAACGATGCTCTCTTCATCAGAAGCAAGAAGAACTCACAGTTTACTCCGTTCGTCAATTTGCCCTCTTCACCATCAAATGAGCAGATCAACTGAATAAAAGTGGAGACATCTTGGTTGGTTGTCTAATGATGTCTTGGTGTATACTTGTTTTGTTCAGAACAGTGTTCTCAACTGCTACTCGCAGACTCGAGAGAGCATATTCGTCATCCTTTGAGTGATCATCGATGGATTCTTCATATCTTCTTCGACTGTGATACTCGAGCACCGGAAACATCCATCCACGCCATTTAAAAGTTTCAACTGCGACTCCAATTTGCACGATGAGTCACCAGTTGTTGATGTCAGACTTAGTTTATCCAAGTGGATCTTTTAATTTTCAACATTTTCATTGACCTTTTCACCCTCAGTCTCATCATTTTCTTCAGGTTAAAACGCATAAGTATGTTTGTTAAGGACATTTTTACCCAGTTCCAAGTTACCCAGCAACTGAGTTAAAGTCTTTGATAGCAAAGTGAAACATTTGATCGTTCAGATATGAGCAATTAGAAGAAATCTCGCTGTTTAAGGAGTCTTAAAGGACCACAAGAGCGACATCGTACATTAATTTCAATCTGATATTGAAGCTGTAAGTGTGACGTCTGAAATTAACTAGTGTTCCATGCAGGTTCCACCCTTTTGACCGTTGTGATGAATAACTGACTCACGGGCTTACATTCAAGCGCAGTTGTAGTGTCGAATGAGAATCAAGAGAACGAGATGACACACTGCTATTGTGTCATCGTGGAATTTGCCGGATCGGATGTTGACTTACGAAGCAACCATCTGAGTGTAGATGGCAGATGGACTGGAAAAATACTTTACCCTGTTGTTTAATGCAAAATGCAAAATACTAAATGTTCAACACAAGGTCTTGTCTTCAACATCCGTATCCAGGTAAAGGCAAGTAGGTGAATCGGTACTGAAGTAACCACCAAGTGTTTTGTGATGAGAGTGTTTGTACACCTGATTGAAATAAAATAAAGTGTTGAAAAAAGAGTAGGATGATAGTAAAAAGGAAAACAATCAAACCTTTTGTAACCATTTGTCAACAAGTGACGTTGAAAATTCAAGAATGCAATTGAGTGAGAATTAATCATGAAGTCTTTTGTACTGGCATCAGTAAGTAATGCGAATGAGTAAACTGTAAGTGATAACCGACCAAAGAATGGGCGAAGGATGAAGGATAAAGGATGAAAGAGTAGGATGGTCAATGAGTTCACGGAAAGTATGAACAATTTGAGAATGGCAGACGCGCCAATTGTGTGCGACCTTATTAGAATAGAAAAAGAAAGAGATGAATTTTATTCCACTTTGAAAGAAGAAAAATAAGAAAAAGAAGAAGAAGAAGAAGAAGAAGAAGAAGAATAAGAAGAAGAAGAATGAGAAGAAGGAAAAAAAAGCAGCATCCACTTCATCACAATGATATACAAAGAGGGTAAAGTGAAGTTTCTTTAATGATAAAGATGCTCGATGTGTCGCGTCTTCTTCTGGTTTGAGGTGGTTGTCTCATTATCTAGACCAATCCTGGACTAATTGATTATTCAAATAAAAGTCGAATACAAAGTAAAAATTCTTTCTTCTGACAAGCTAGGTGTGAGTTCGCACGACAGACGTTGACCAGTAAAACCATGGTGGTGGTCATTTAAGTTGGTCATTTCAAGTGATTAATCATTCTACTTCAATTGGTATACTCGTGGTATATGTGGGTATTTCAAGTTCTTCATGTTTTCTTGACACTGATGGACCAGTTGATCCAATTTGTAATTTGTAATGATTAATAATGTCTTGATCAGCTGGACAAGATTGAATGAATGCATCCAAATTATACATGTTTCTCATGTATCGCCAAATGGCTGTGAGTTCAAGAGGAATTTCAAAATTGGCAAAATATTTACCAGCTATTCTGATGTGTTGAAGACGAGGCATTAATTCACAATCAAAACAACACATAGTATCACCGGTTAAAAATCGAGACTTTCTATCAGCTAAATGTTGATTGATATTACGTAGTTGGTTAAGAAGAGCTCGTGAAGATGTTTCGTCTTTCTTGGTCAACATTAATTTAAATTTAGAGTAGAGATTCTCAATTACATTAGCTGTATCTTTATCTGAAAAGAATAAATTATGTCCACCAGGTATATTTTTCATGATGTATCTTTCAATTTTATCATTTTCCAGGATAGATTTACCATTGTCAATTAAAATTGGTGGTGGAGTTGAATCAAAATTAGATCGAAAATCTGGTGGAGGTTTAATCATGTCGACAGTGGTTACCTGTAAGATTACATTAAATAGAGACACAGAATTAAATAAACAAAGAGAGAAAAAGAAGAAAAAAAACTAGTAAATACTTGGTAAAAAAATATCAAAGGAAATATGTCGACAGATGGAAAATAATTCATCCATTTATGTCATGTGTTGTTTACACAGAATATCAAAAGGTAGACGAATAACAACATCAGCCAGTCAGTCATGACTTAAACTAGTACCGTGAAAAGAGTAACAAAGTTTGCCTGTATTGTCAGGACAAAAGAGACTACAAATGACTTCACCAAATTGTAAAAACAATAGACAGCAAAAGGAAATCACAATGAACGTCAAGGCAGGATAGCAGATCACATATGAACATCACCATCCATTGCAAGTCATCGATTGATGGAACATGTTGCTAAATTCGTGACTTGCCACAACTTGGACACTCAAACACTTACCTTGAGGAAAATTGTTTTAAGTTCAGCAAGAAGGTATAAATCCATGAAATACTCTTGGCAGAATAGACAAGCACCTTTTCGCTCGCCATCAATGGTGGAGGCCTTTTAGGAAAGGATGAATCAATATCAAATGTGAGTTTGAGCGCATCAACAAGTGGTCAAAATCTTTTACCTTAATTATTAATTCAATTTCAGGAATATCTTCCTGATCACCGTTGTTATCTGCCATTTGGTAGATGAAAATTCGGTTGGAGACAAATGAATACAGATGATGAACCAAATATGCGAGGGAGAGAGAGAGGGACACGAACGAACGTTGAAATGACTCAATGAATGGATAAGAGAGAAGACTCTCACTGAAGACTGACACACACCAGTGTCTGTTAAGGGGCGTGTCTATAAATGCGCCACCTAGGAACCAAATTTTTTTTGGGCAACGTTCAATGTAGATAAACATGACGTTGGCTTCTTTGCATCCACCCACAGCATCCGCTGGTGGTTTCTAACAACAAACCAGCAAACCAACAAACCAACAGCCCTCATAGGTTGACAGGTAGAGAGAAAGAGAGAGAAAGAGAAAGTTGTCTTATGGCCGTCTGATGTTATTACTAGGCAACATAAAATGTTCAACTTGTGTTTGATGGTGATATTTTCTTGACTTTATTATTTCGTCAAAGTACCTTTGAGAAAAGTTATTTTGTAAACATTTTTATGACTCTCTCGGTTAAAGGAAACTTTTGATGCAAGTAATCAATTTACTTGGGACAATTAATGTGCTCATATGCCCAAGTAAAGTGTATCTTTGATGCTAATCGGAAAGCTAAAAGTTGGAAAAAAAATAAAATGTTACCCACATGATGATAATTGAAAATGTGATTTATACACAAGTCAAAGTGTGGAAAAATATTGACAAAAAATTGAATTTAATGCACGAGCAAAAGAAAATTTAATTATTATCAAGTAATTAAATAATTTAATCAATGGTCGTTTCTTTTTTGGAGTAGGAAACTCCTTGAGGCACTTTCCAGTGATTATTGACCAGTGTTTTACCATTGACATTACCATCGATGGCAACATCATTTGTCACATGGCCATTGGAAGTTGACGGATTTGTAACTGCACTCTTGTCATGGTCATACGTGGTGTTGGATGTTGCACTTTTGATCAACGCTGTTGAATTGTCACTCGAATCGTAATCTAAACATAAACGAGCAACACCAGGATAAATTTCTTTGGAATTACCAGCAACATGACTTAAACTGGTTTGATTTTCCGAATGTTTGTCAGATGATTCAGCAGAACTATCGTTTATTTGAAGAGAATTGCAATTGTTTTCTTCCATTGCGGCAATTATCTCGGGACCCATAACTTCTGGAGCGAAGAAATGATATTTTATTTCACTGTCTTCTTTGTCTTTTTCGCTAAAACCATTAGATGAACTATACGATTCATCGGGTGACAAGTATAATACTTCTAGTGAACAATTTCCTGCTTGATTGGACAGTATCCGGGCGGCTTCATTGTGCTTGAGATCCATCAAATCAGTGCCATTGACTGATAAAATGGCATCGCCAACGTACAAACAACCAGCACGCTGAGCAGCTGATCCTGGATGCACTTCAGAAATTATAATTGGGATTCCATGTTCTTTTCCACCTGTAATGGAAATTCCTAAACCTTCGTTAGGTGACTTTTCAACTTCAACTCGTCTCTTCAAACCAGAAGGAACTTGAGGAGGAATCTTATTCTGTGGGAATTGGGATCGAGTTCGACAAGCTCGAACTATCGTCTTGTGCCTGTGCAGATGAATTTCAGCTTCAAGCTGATTCCACAGTCTATCGTGTTCAATACCACGTAAATCAGACTTTGCCAATAGCTGGATTTGTTGGATTCGGCCTGCTAATTCTTTATCCAAATATTTGGCCGCAAGTCGTGCACCATAGAGATCACCATGTAAAACTAACATTTGGTTTCGCAAAAATGTATTTTCTTTACGCAACAAAACAACCTCATACTTGAATGAATTAATTTGAATCAAATGATCAGAGGTTAGAGTGGAACCAACAGAAACAGTTGGAGCTCTCTTAGAAGGAGAAAGAGTGTGCAGTGTACTTGCTCTTCTTGAACCATAAGATGGATTTTGCGATTCTTTTAAACTATTTTCAGCATCTTTCAATTGTTCACTTAATACAGAAACTTTTGCTTTTTCTTGTGCAAGTTGCTCACGCAAAGATGTAACCAGATGTTCATATCGTGTGTTAGCATCAAATACCAGTGACGACTTATGAGCTAGCTGTGCAAAAGCTGCAGACAATGCAGTCATTTTGTTTCGAGCATCAAAAGCAATATCTTGCGAATCTTCGTCAAGTTGACCGAGGCAAACATCTAAATCGACGAATGCAGTGTCAAATTCGCGTTCCAGTATTTCTAACCATTTCATTCCAATTTTAGCAACGGTTGTCGCTGATTGTTGATTATTATTGTATGACATGATCGCTTGTCAGTATTATAATTAGAACAAAATCTATATTATACAGTCAAAGGAAGTAGATGACACATGTAAAAAGAGACAAGATGAGGCAAATGGATGTTAATCATCAATCCAGCTCCGTTGGCAATGAAGGCAGAGTCACAGCTGATTCAACTGAACATTCAACTCCCACAAAACTGATAGATGTCGCTCTGTTTCTTTTCATCGATTTCGAATTCTTTTTTATAAGCGAATGACAGGAAAATGTAAATCTTTGAAGCATTATTCAATTATACTATCTATAATTCTATCTAGTTGATTGGTCTAACCTTATCCCAAGATGACCAACCAGTGAATGATTCACTTCTGGTGTTAGGTATGCGTCTTAACGTAACAGCACGGCAACTTGGCAGATTGAACAATGACGATGGCACTGATGGAACATGCATAATAACTGTAGACGAAATTGAATCTTTCAAAAAATCAAATTCAACACTCAGGATTCAACAATTGAACAACAACCAGGATTCAAATTTAAATTTTCGAAAAACGAAGTTGATTGATATTATTAACAATAAAACAGATTGTTCACGTGTTAATTTTTTCATTGTTATCCTTGTTATAAATTCAGGTTCTTGCACGTTTTATTGACACAGTGCCCTTTCCAAGTCCTTTTCTTTCAGCATGTCTGTTTGCTGTTATTTCTGTCTTAAACAACAGATTGCAACATACACACTCCCACATAGTCTATTCTATATTTTAAGAGGAGAACGATTTCCTAAATCAACTTAGCAGTTCCGAAGTTGATGAATTTGAGAACATGAATTTCTCTGCCTTGACATTTAGATAAAAAAACTATGTGGAAGTGTGTATGTTGCAATCTGTTGTTTGAGACAGAAATAACAGCAAACAGACATGCTGAAAGAAAAGGACTTGGAAAGGGCACTGTGTCAATTAAACTAGGAGAAGAATCATTTGAATTACTCAAATATTTCGATTGGTCTATCAGCACTATCAGCATTAAAACCATTAAGCGAATCTGTCGCAATCGATTCTTTGTTAGGAGAAGGTGGCTGGTCCGACAGAGTGTTTTCTTTAGTAACATCGTCCCCGTTCAAAATGCTGAGTTGGCTGAGTTTAAAATGCAGAAAATGTTAAGAATGATAATTAAGGCGCATAATTCAATCTTAATTAGGCTGTAGAACAGGGATGTGACCAATGGATGTCATACATAAACACTAAACAATTGACTAAACGATTCAGGACTGATTAAATAACTAAAGGAATCCACTATTTATTCCTATTATAACAATCAGCATTAACAATAGGTGAGAACGAGCAGAATGATTAGTCAGCAACAATAGGAGAGTTCTTGGATGACCAGAAGATAAAGCTTGTTTGATTGAAGCTCGTTCGACTTGAATCGATCTTTTCGATTGTTGGTTAATGGACAATTGTCGCAACAATTAACTCCAACATTCTTGATCTTCCGATGGTAAACTGTCCGCTGCCATAAAGACGCAATTATCTGCTACTCGGTCTGCTGCTATTAGTTTCGTCAGCAAAATATTTTTCACTGAATGCACTAGCGATCGAGTGTAAGATAGAATATTGCCATGAATGGTCTTGCGTCCATTTTTCTAGTTTTCAGATTTACTTAAATTTGTCCCACTTTTCTGATCCTGTTATCACTTTCCATTCTCGATTCTCTATGTTAGATTGAGTATATTGCGGAATTTATTTACTTCAGTCTCAATGAATGTCAATGTTAAAGTTTGCGGAAACAAATGACCTCTCAAGATTAGCTCTGGAAACTATTGATAAGCATCGAATTGGATGACTCTGCATCCTTAGTGAAGAAACAAGTCACGAATTTGTGTATCACGTCATATCTATGTCATTGAAAGTCAGTCAGTAAATATGTTGAAACTAAATTAAATCGATTCTATCTGATTGTCATGTTCTCGTATTATCATCAAAGTACAGACCAGGAAAAATGGCTACCATCACCAGTGGTATTTTGTTCTCTGTAGGGCTAGTATTCATGTTTACTTGGTCGCAACGGTTTAACACGATACTACTATTTATGTATATAATACTCTGAGTCTAGCAAGGTTTGTTTCATATTACGCAACAACAACTTTACGCCACATCTAGTGCAGCCAACATCAATCCTCACACTTAAAAATGATCCTTAAAATGATGGTTCTCATGATTCTTACTGCTTTAGTCGTCAGTTTGGTGTTATTCATTCATATTATCCAACAACAGATCGATCTATTCTCATAGAAAAAGTAACATTGTTCTTCTAGAACACAAGTGATTCGACTTATTGAATTCATTCCGATATTAACTTGTCTGTCATTTTGTTGACATTGCAAGAAGACCATATTTGCCGAATAATCATCCAATCTTTCAAATTTATAAGAAGAATTTATTATTTGATCCGATTGTGGTTTGTCGAGATGATAACTCGATTCTTCAAAATGAATTGATTGACCAAGAAACAAATAAAAAAAATTCCCTTAATAATTTCTCTTCATCATTTAGTTACATCATCGAATGTTTGTTTGTGAGTTTGCAAAATAATTTTCCCATGTCTAAAGATCACTCGATACCGAAATAGCCGGACCATTTCAAACATTTTCATCATCAACGAAAGTGTGATATCGGGTCATAGACAAACAGCTGTAAAAATGAAAACCTGTTTAAGTTAAATAATCAGATAAACTTGTATTGGCAAGAGAGGAAGCCGGTTGATAGTTCACCAGTCAAATGGTTAAATGAAAATCTATAAAAAATATTTCAATATTGAATTATTCGGTAATTGTGACATCATGAATAAATGTATGTGAATGTGTACTGTTTATAATGTATATTCATGTGAAAAGCGATGTATAAATTTATCCCGATCTTTGGGTGCATCAAATGACGATCAAATGATGGATGACGGATGAAAAAAAGAAGGAAGAAGGAAGAAGAAGAAAAGTGCTAAAGAGGCACAAGGAGAGATGATCACCTGATGATTAGCTCAACAATGGCCTTAAAGTACATTGGATACATTGAGTACACTAAGTACAAAGTGAACATTTTTATCCCTGAAAGTGTCAATAGTACACAGTTTACTGATGTCACAGGTGATTGTGACACAAAGGATGCTGTTTGAAAATCAATTTATTCATTCAAAGTCACTATAAAAGGAGATTTTCTTTTGTTAATAGAGAGAATCTTCTAGTCCAATGATAAACTTTACAAAAAGGTCTGTACAATTGTCACAAGGCAGAAGGATAGTGTTGGTATCGGTAAAAAAAGAGAGCTTTTCCATCTGCACAAAATTAAATGATGTTTTTCATTACATCAGTTGATGCATAAGATTTTTATATTGAAAAATTGCTTCATTTGGTAATTAGTAAAAAAGGAAGTGATAAAAATCAACTAAATTACGTCCAGGACATATTGATAACAAGTTTTTTTGTCTGTTTTTGCCTCTTCTTGTCGGAGCCTTTTCATTATAATTTTCTTATCATCAATATGATGATAGAACTGGTCATAGTCAACGGTATCTTTTACATCTTCGTTTTGGTCATTTGCGTCATCATTGATCGAACATTCATTGATCGAGGTCAAATAGTCGGCACTGTTTTCGAGGCAATCAGGTGAGTCTTCATCAATTACATGATCATCATGTGCCTCATCATCATCTGATTCATTAGAATTTGAATCATCTGATGCGAGAGAACTGAAATCATCTTCTTCTTCGTCAATCGATGTCAATCGTGGAGCAGATTTGGACCGTTCAAGTGGAGGTTTAAAGTTTGCCTGACCTTTGACAAAGTGTTTCTTACGAACAGGAATAAGTGAATTACCAGATTTACCAGTGTAAACACTGTAAGCAGTACCTGAACAATTAATTCCAGTGTAGTTGAGAGTGCATGTAGATTGATTTTTTCTTGATCTTTTACAACTACAGATCGAAGCAGAAGTCGATCCAGTAGAACACGAACAAGAAGAAGCAGATGAACGAGAAGAAGTTGATGAAGTGGATGATCGGGCAGACATTAATGAATTTGCTGTTTCTGAGTTTGTTGCCTCATGGGGAAGATTATTTGATTCAAGGGACAACGTTTCACGATCATCCTGAGTAGAATCAACAATGTCACCAGATGAATTACAAAAAATTTTTTCACGTCCATTCAAAGGTAAATTATGTAGTAAACTATTGTGATGTAATGGAACAACAGTATGACAAATGTCACCATTTAAATTTGTCATGGAAGATGAGGTTGTTTTTAAACGATTTCGACTAACAAATGTATCATCATGGCATGCTCTTTGGCTAATATTACTGTCAACATTATCACTATGGATAAAATCATTATGTTCAGAACATATGAGTTGATGGCACTGATATGCTTTACTCAGCAAAAGTCTGGCATTTTGTTTCATTCTTTTTTCTCGCTTGAATTCGGCCAGAGCAACAGTTAAACGTGATGTAAGCTGAGTCCGGGCATCACATGCTTCAATTTCTTTGTTACAGAGAACAGCATGACATCGAAGTTCTTGCTTTAACTTTTTACCTTCATGTCTGTAAATCCAGCAAAATACACGAGGATATTTAGGATGTGTAGTACAAAATGTAACACGATTAGACCAATATTCTGTCAACCCGTGTTGTTGAGTGACTGCTTTAAGACCAGAATTACAAATGGTCAATTTCATGACAATTTCATGTTTGACATTTAAACAATAGTTTTTCCACAGTGTAGCCAATGGTTTTTCAACTGACTCTTGACCTTTGGCCCATGGAGTTAGGACATTACCCAAATAGACAACTTTGTAGACAGGATCATAATTGGTGAGATTCACGGAACGTTTTTTCCACAAAACCTTATTTTTAATTGCTTCAAGAGTCGATCCAGCTGCTTTAGAAAATGATTCAAAGTTATGATTGATGTCAACAAATCTTTTGGTTGAATAATGTTTAACAAGAGCTGATGACGAATTATTACTGTTGTTGTTGTTGTTGTTGTTATTGGTTGATTCTTCTTGTGCATTCAGGTCGCTGAAGCAGTTGACACTGGATGTTTTTTTCTTGGATACGAATGACATCCTGATCAACAAGTCTTTCAATGGACAACTTACAACAAAGCAACTTAAATGGGTGAGGCAAGTTGCTGTTAATGATGATTTTTTTGGTTGAATAAAGTACTTTTCAAATGTGTGACTTCACCCTGTGTATCCGAGTGATTGTGTTTGAACCGATATTCAAGTGTAAATCCAAATGGTTGAGAGATGAACAATAGTTACTGCAAACTGTAATAAAGGTAAATGATGCAGAGGATGTCACAGATGAAATGGTTACTTGGCAATGAAATGTAACGACTGTCAAGCTGTTACCGTAACTGTCGGTTGGTCGGTGATGATGGTTGATGGTTAAAATAGTGATGTTGATGATTAAACTCGTGCAACAAGCTTACAGTGAATAGCGGAAAATCCTGTATACATGTGGATGTTAAATCTTGACAATTTACCTTGCTCGGTAATGATTTGACTTTTTTTTTCTTGAACACTACAACACTTGAATTCGATTGATGTTTGCTAATGGTAGCAAATCCATTCACACTTGAATTGTAGGCGGGATTGATGAAATGGAAACAATTGCTACGTGAAGAAGAAAGTTCAAACCAATATTGCCATGTCAGATGATTTGAAACAAATGTCAAAATAAGAATTGATTTAAAGATTGATATATCTCTGTAAATACGTCAACCGTTGACAAATGATACAAGGCTGATGATGTGAAGGACGAGACAATACGAAAGTGTCAGACGAAGAGAAAGAGAAAGAGAAAGCAAACTGATTCACTTGATATTCAAGGATTATTTCAGTGATTATTCCACTTGTTGCTGATAAGATGATGATGGATTATTGATGAAAAAGGGTATCAAATATTGGACAATCAAAATAAGATCAATTGAAATAAGAAAGATGATGCTAATGGTCAAATGAGGAAGCAGATGAATAGTGTCAATCAGGTCATTTCAATTTGGCATCAGGTTGGCAGTGATAGAAGGAACCAGCTGAGGAACTGTCAAGAATTAAAATGTGAAACAACATGCAGTTACATCAAGTATTTTCAAGTCACTTTAAATGAAGGAAGGAGCAACAAGCTTCAGGTGAGTCAGTCGGAATATGGCGACGGTTGTACTTTAAAAGTACAAGTAGCAAAACAGGCAGGTGAGAGAATAAGAGAGAGAGATGATGTTTGGGTCGTCAATGAAAAAGGAGAGAGAACCGTGTTTGTCCTGCTCATGCGTTCTTCGCTTATGTTTTGTTCAATGGACCAATTGTCGATGACAGTATACATGCATCACGGTAGTCAGTTTAACTGACCAAACTTTCTATTTGAGTTGAGGGCAATTCATTGTGGAAATACTGAATGATCAATTTGAAAGCTTCTTTCAGCAAATTATCATTATCAGTAGTATTTTTTTCAATCAACCTGTCCACTTGGCATCAAAGTCATGTAGAAAGTTTACACAGTGCACTTTACTTCACTTTACTTCAATTTACAAGTCAAATTGGTGACACTCGATACATCGAAAATAAAAAGTACTGAGAAACCTGGTACTAATTAGAATATTAGAATACAAGCTTGTCAAATGAACTGACATTCATCTTCACTGTCAGTTGAGAAGGTTCTGTCGATCTCAATTGACTGACTTCCGGTTCTTTTCTTCATGTTGATAACTTTCTTTGATATGGCAACCAAAAGCATTATCCTTTGCATACTGTTGAATTTATTTCCGCGAAATCAAATCTTCGAATCAACTTGATCACAAGTAGTTTGTATCAGTCTTTACAAACATACTTTCATAACAAATCGATATTCAACAGGTGTTTCTGATTAAAGAACAGACAGAACCATCATCGGTACTTTTAACTTTGTCTCAAAAAATTATATAATTAAATACATTTCACACACAAATGCAATCAAAGCGGCAGTTGTGCATCGGAAAGGATTTTTAACGGTACGATTTTCAATGTTCAATGGTTGCCGTGTCAGGTGGACATCGATGTGACGCTCACTCAGTTGTCATCATCATTGTCATCAAAGTGAAAGCCAAGGTACCGATGTGAAAAAAGTGCTTCAAGAGGGAGAATTCATTCACCGAAAGGTGAACAAGTCAGAGATGAAATCGAATAGAATTGCAGATGGAAAATAAACTCCAAGTCACGTTTCAGAACACATCAACCCTGATGTTCCATCATCGGAGATGAATCATTGGAGTAAATCATCTGAAGCGCCGTGGATGACTTCTAGATGATTCTACTGATGGAATACATCTACTGAGTCACCCAAGTTTGAAAAAACCATTCATCTCAGTACTGGATTGATTTTAGTATTCAAATAAAATAAACAAATGTTAACTCATCAGATACTTCTTTGATTGATTTGAATTAAAGTAACATGAGAATTTCGTTGATTTCTCTTGCTTGACACCTTAAATTTATTCGATTGAGGATTTTTTAGTCTTCTCACTGAAAGAAATGAAAGGAAAATCTTGACACTTCTTTTTAAACCAGAAGGAACTTGAGGAGGAATCTTATTGTGTGGGAATTGGATCGAGTTCGACAAGCTCGAACTATCGTCCTGTGCCTGTTCAGGTGAATTTCAGCTTCAAGCTGATTCCATAGTCTATAGTGTTCAATACCACGTGAATCAGACTTTGCCAATAGCTGGATTTGTTGGATTCGGCCTGCTAATTCTTCATCCAAATATTTGGTCGCAATTATTTATTATGTTTAGAACTTTTAATGTGTGCTTCGTAGGCTTCAGGACCAGAACATACGATATTACACAGATCACATTTAAGGCCATTGACATTTTGGACTTTGGCTAGTTTTCGATGATTCAGTTAGTTTGGCTTTTTTGTGTCTTGCAGCGCTCAGATGCTGGTCATACGATTATTCACCTGAACATAGAATTCTACACAATTCACAGTAGAAACAAAAGGTGACTGGATGAGATTGATTGGACGATGATACAGTCGAAGTTGGTAGAGTCTCACGAGAATGTTGAGATGGAACATATTTTTTGGCTGGTAAGGATGTTATTTCAGAGGGATTAATTTCGGTTAAATCGAAATGTCTCTTACGGGAATCAGTAAGGTTGGTCGATGGTGATTTTGAATTATTTTTTTCGTTTCTTGAAGATGTTTGGTCTCTAGATGTTGGATTAGAGTACGCTTGATTTGAGTTGTACCTGTAATTTTAATGGTTGGATAAATTGAACAGTTTCAATTATTCAAATGTTCATGATAAAAAAAAGACAAGGTTAACTTACATCGAGCTATTGTTATTGGAACTTGACTGCATCTTATCTTATCGTCGCACAGTCATCATGATAAAGCATCATCTTACAGGTAATTCGGGTGACAACATGAAACGGATGGAAACAAGAATACTAAGACCCAAGGGATTAATATTTCATTTTCTCTTTTCCTTTTCCTTTTTACATCTTTTCTTCTTTTCCTCGAAGTGATTCGAGAGAGTTTCCATCAACTTGCTCGGATTAAGCGTATAAAGTTGTCCAAACTTGAGGATATCTATAAAAGATGATAAAATATTCAGTTGATCAAGTCAAACTAAGTGACTTTAAAGCTAAGAACAGATATCATCAAATTAAAAATATTTCTCCTTAATCAAACGATCGATAAATGTGTTTTTTCAACCTGTGGTCCAACTCAACTGTATTTGTTGTAATAATTTCAGCGCAGTCCACTTTTAATTCGCTTTGTCGGTTTCCTATCATCAATTGAAACTGCTCTCTATTGGTCCAAATTATTTGGTTCTATTGCATTTGATATTGAATTAATTCGGGAGGAGCTGCAATCAAGAAGAATATCATTGAAAATTGTGAAATAACCGGTACGACCAAACAAAACTTCAAGTTCGGGTCAGGAGAATATGAATGTAGATGTCGCCATGATTACCGTATCAGCTGTTTCTTTGAAGCCTCGCCGATTTCCCTGTCATTTCGGTCAGTATGGATCCTAAATCTAATATTCTACCGCCAAAATCAAGCTTTCACAGTGATGATTCTAGTCAAGGATTGACTGCTATTGAAGAAGCCGATCTTGAAAAATTGATGGAAAAGTGTGACTTCACAATACAAGATGCCGAAGCTTTTACCGAAAGGCTTTCACGAGAAGTTGCCGCAATGGACACTTCCAACATTCAAGCAATAATGGCACCAGAAGCTAAGGTTGAAAGTCTGATGAAAATTTTACAAACAGCAATAGATGAAACTCAAAAACTTGAAGCTCGAGTTGATCAATATCGTAATTTAGTTCGTAATGTTCGCGATTCAGTATTTCAAGTTGAGAAGAGAGAAGCTCAAACTCAAATACAGTATGAAAATATTGAAAAATTGCAGAATGAACTTTCAACATTTGTCAATCAGCTTAACTTCTCAAGGGCCGATGAGTATTTGTTATTCAACAGCGAACTCAACACTGAGGAAGGCATTCAGAGTTGTCTCAATGCTGCCAACGTGCTTGAAGCAGCCATAAATTCTAACATACGCCCTGCTTATGAAAAAATGACTGCAGTCATCGAACAACGGAATCGCTTGAAAAGATTTGAATCAAAAGTTGGTAACCGAATTGCTAATCATATAATAACTGTCCTGAATTGTCTTATCGAAGAATACGGTGACAAAATCGCTCATTTAGTGTACGACCCAGACGTTGTACTACCAAATCATAGCATAATCTATTCCAATTTAGTGTCTTACACTCAACTGTTGAAATGGTGTAAAAAGAATCATCGAACATCCTTCGACCGAGTTCTTGAACAGTACACAATTATTATCAAAGCACAGTATAAAAAATCAATAGAAATGTTTTTCGAAGTAATCCAGCAAAAACTATCATCCAATCGAGGATTGACAATTGGATCTCAGGGTGAAACAGCAAGTGTTGCTAATTCTTCGGGAAGTGGCAGTCGTAGAACGCGTTCTTCATCGATTCCTGGTGGTTCTGAAATGGCCGATACCATCTCATCTAAATCATCAGAAATCAGTTTGAGTGAATGGGAAGAATTTGATGGCTGGATTGATCGTATGCTTTCGGCAATCGATCCAGTTTGTCTGGGTGAACAGCAATTCTGTATGGAGTTCTTTGATCTTGCTGGTCCTAGTAGTTCTCAATTTCTGGTTCAGCCACAAACAAAGTCACATCGAAGGAAAGGTTCACGCTCTTCTCCCATCAAGTCCATCAGTCCATCACCCTCGAACCTCAGCCAAGGAAGTTCAGAAGTTACTACTGATACTAAAAAATCTGAAGAACTGAGGAAGTTAATGAGTGAACTATTTGAATCACTAGAAATAGAACTTGATAAATTTATTAGTCACTATAATTCGCTCGATGGAATCTACTCAATGTACCTGATGGTTCGATTGACACAGCATGTTCTCTCCGCTCAAGACACTGGTTCTTTCCTTGTTAAAGTTTATGGTAAAATTTTGATCCTTGTCAAGAGAAACTTCGATTCATTCATGGAACTTCAACAAAAGGCCATTCTCGAAGCGAAAGTTCCTAAAAGAGTTAAATGTGGTGTCTTTCCATTTATTTCCAAATTTGAATCGCTTGCCAAGCAAATCGAATTGATATTCAAAGCTGCTGGTACTCGAAGAACCGATATAGACAAATGGTACTGTTCACTTGTCCGTGCGATCTTTGATTCAATAGACCGTCTTTCTGTCGAACATCCTAAAACTCCAAGTGAAATGGTGAGAATTGAAAATTATCATGCATTGAATGATGTTTTGCGTGTCCTGAAGATTCCTTGTTTAGAACAAGAACGAAACCTGGCGAAGACCAAATACACCGAGGCTGTAAAAGAATATGTACAAAGGTACTTTGGTCGTCCTCTTGAAAAACTGAGCATATTTTTCGAAGGAGTTCAAGCTAAAGTTGCCCAAGGTGTCAGAGCCGAAGAAGTTGGTTATCAAATGGCTTATTCTAAAACTGAATTGAGAAAAGTCATCAATGATTGTTCTCTAAAGGTTGTAAAGAAAGGACTCGAAGAAATGTACAGAAAAGTTGAAAAGCATGCCTTCGAACCAGAGTCAACTCTCATCCAAGTTATTTGGCGATCTATGCAAGAAGAATTCATAACACAATATAAAGTGATTCAAGAGATGATTCACAAATGTTACCCTGATGCCAATATCACATTGAATTTTACTGTTGAAGACGTCTTAAATGTATTCTCCGAAATCGCTAGGTCACATTGAAATACATCTTATTTTGTGTCCTAGTCAGTTGATTCACTTTGTAAAATTGTCCCATACAGTTGATCACTTGCTACGTAATTTATATCAATAAATTTCAGATTTACTTTCTCTCTCTTTCCCATTTCATCATGTTAGCTGTGTATTTTCATTTGCCCGTTTTCACTGTTTGTCTTTATCACTGGTCCTGGTAAGTGTTGGAACAACAAAGATGACTTTTATGTAATTTGTTGTGCCCATATTACGATTGTTTATTGATATCACTGACACTTTGCTCACTGGTGAGAGCAAATCAAAGTACAAGTCAGATCAAAACTATTACGACATGAAACAAACAACTTTTCCACTGCCACTCAAAGTAAATTGATTATAATATAATGGAGCTACAAATGTCGTCATGATAGACAGTCGTAATGAAAGTCATTTCAATTCTCTTCACATCTAGATGCAGGAAAAAGATGAGATTTCACTGACTACTTCAACTTGCGATAAACACTGAGGAAGAGACAGAATGAGGGAGAAAGAGAGAAATACATAATCACCTGACGTCCTCATGTTGAGGATCAGCCGTTGATTTCTTACAAGTCTTACCTCGAGTTCTGATAGATGCACGAGCATTTCACATCGAGTTCTTTCAAACCAGTTTAACTTGAATACAATGAAATAATTTGCCCGATGACCCTTAGATCATTCTGACCAGTATATTCGAATAAGAATAATGTAGTTCCTTGAATGTTTGAAATATGTTTCAATAATAAATTGTGTTTGTTCAGTCTTCAACGAGAGTGGAAATGAAATCAAATAAAGTTATCAACACATGTGCATTCACATGTGCACATGTGTCAACCATTGAAAGGCAATAGATTATTAAATAACCAAATGCAAATCAATGGTGATCAGAGAATTGGTCGGGGTAATTTATTAAAAATGCACAATGAAAAGATACAAAAGTACACAACGAGAGTGGTAACAAGTGAGTCGACTCACATTTAACTAAATTGTCCCGGACAGTGAAGAGAACACTTAGCAACAGCACACAAACCTGAGAAAACGAGTGAGAGTCAGCTGATTGACGCCTCTTTCCATTTCATCGAACAACCATGGATCGCCCAGCAGGTACTTCCCCCGGATATCCGACTAAAAATTTTTCATCTCCCCGTGGACATTCGCATGGTCGATATAATGACGCTCAATATGATCCTAACAATCAATATCATCCAAATGAAAGGCCTCCTCGCCGGTACTCGGGTGGAAACAGTGGTGCATATGGCGGACACCGGTTCCAAAATACCTCGCCCCAGCATTCTATGCAATTTAATTCAAGTGTAATGGCTCCCAATGCAAATCCTAATGAATTTGTTCGCAATCCTTATGAAGGTAGAAGAGTTCCTCGCCCAAATTACCGGTCTAATCGGGAGTGGCACGGTCAACCGACTTACAACCAACAAGGTCACAGTCATGCTGACTACGATGTTTGGTCTAGTGGGCCAACTGATGAAACCACATCACCTACACACCATACAAGTCAAATTTCACGTCCACCGTTCAGTCATGGTCCCAGAGTGCAATTTGCTCCTCGGCCAACCATTCATCCAATTCAAACCAACGTTCACTATGAAACGACGGACTTCAAGCAACAACTTGCTCTTCTATGTCAAAAACATCAATTGCCTGAGCCGCAATATACCACTTTAGCAGCAAATGTCAAAAAAAATTGGTCTAGTGATTTCTTCAGCAATTTAGTAATTGGTACTGATAAGTGGCAAACATCACCTAAATCATATCAACTCAAGGAACACGCTGAACAGATGGTCGCCAAAAAAGCATATTTTGACCTTTTTGAGCGATACAAAGAGTCAGCTTCTCAAGATGAACGAAACCAAGTCGATCTCGATCAATGGACCGATCGAGTGAAAAAAATGCTTCGTAAAAATAAAACAGGTTACTTGAGCCATGGTTTACAAGATGATTATAAGAAAAAGTACAAAGATGAGCTGCCTGATGATTGGGTTGAAACTCTTTCCAAAATGGTCGACGGAATCAAAATAGAGAAGCAAGAATTTTTCAACAAAACCGTCAATCTCATCACTTACACAGAGGTTTCAATCCCTTACTTTGATATGGCTGAAGAAGAGGAGAAGAACGAATTCCCGATAAGAGTTCGAGCATCCAATTCTCCAAGCAGCTTCTGGGTTCATACTCTTAAAGTTGAACATGATTCAGGAAAATTCTCTAAATTCACCCAAGATATGAATGATTTCTACAATTCAATTACAGATCCAAATGAATTGGCTCTTAAAAAATTTGCCAACACACTGTCTGCAGTCAAGCATACCAATGGTTGGTATCGCTTTCAGACTAAAGACCTGGTCAAAGTCAAAGCCAAAGCCAAAGATACCAAAAGTCAAGCTAAGGAGGAGGATGCTGCTAAAAATGGGGAAGAAAACAAACAAGGAGGAGAAGGAGACAAGAAAGGAGAGGAAAAGAAAGGAGATGAAGAAGAAAAGAAAGAAGAACAAGTTAAAAATGGCCAAGTCGACAAGGATAATGATGCTAACGGAGGAGAAGAGAAGAAGGAACCAGTTGATGATGGACAAGCTGTCCAGATGGTCTCTGGTTACTTGATTGATTTTGGTTCAAAAATGCAATTCCCAGCATCTGCCCTTAAAGTTCTTGATGACTCATTCAAATCCTTGCCTAGACAAGCATTTGAGTGTTCTCTTGGTGGTATCAAGTCAACTAACAACTCAGGTTGGTCTGATGAGGCAAAGAAATACTTTGCTGAGAGGATCATCAACCAAACTCTTTACATAAAAGTTCAGTCCTATGAAAGAGGACGTATGACTGTTGAGCTTGTGGATACTTCTGGTGAAGATGATGTTTTCATACACAAAGAACTTTGCGAAAAAGGTTTTGCCGAAGAATCAGTCGTAAAAAGTTCTTCAGAACAGCAGCCATCTGAACAACCCGCATAAAAATGTAAGGACTTTCAAATGTTGCTCTTTGAGTTTTCAAACTTTATTAAGTTAAATAAATTTTCTATCTCAATCTTGCTTGTGCTAACCAATTGGTTCTATTGCTCAAACTTCTCCATTTGCCATATGGTCAGACCAGCTGGCTGATTTGTCAAATTGTGTCAGTCATAACTAGTTTTCAGGGTACTTGAAGCCGCCCAAAAAATCAAATTTAGCTTTTTTTCGGGGAAACTTTTACTGATCTACCGAATCATCAGGTTAAAAATTAAGACAGATCGGTCATTTTGGTCAGATTGAACATCAATCTGGATTGCACTGTATGCATCGGAGTCAGCGAAACAATTAATCTCCGACAAACTAAAAATATTATCCATGGAATAACATTAAAAGTTATTTCGCCCCATGAACTCAGTGTAAATGTATCATTTGGTCTGAATATTGAGTGAGTAAATTTATTTCAACCACATCTGTAAATGCGTAACTTTATGTACAATCTGCGTTTGTGCGTTGAGTGCAAGTGAAGTTGAAAAAGTTTTCCCTCTCGTTGGAATGTTGTCTATGAATGATTTAACTGTGGAGTTCACTAGTGCGAATGAGGAAGCAGGTGACTACACAGTCTGTTGATTGTTCTCAATAAGCAGCAGCAACAACAACAAAAAATCAAGAGACTGGTAAATAGGAAACAGAGACAAACTAAAGGCAACTGACCTGACTCACAATAACAGATGCGTGATCATCATGAATGATGTAATGGAATGTGTCACCTTTCACACTCATGTGTAAGGTGGCCATCATCATCATCATCATGGATGTGTGATGTCTGAGTAGTGAGTCATTTACATGGTCAAGCAAAGAGCATTTGGGTGACATGAAGAGGAACTTGGCAAACAAACTGTCCGACAACAAACATACAAATGTGTTTGCATCATTTTGAAAGAGTAAATTCATTTTCACGCCTCAAGTACCGTTATTGAATGTTTTGTCGACTTGTCCATAGCAAATGAATCAAATTTCACATTGCCATGTACAAACCAGTTTCATTTGAACCTGTTAACTGTAATTTCTTGACTTTTCAGTTGAAAAGAATCATTTTTTTGTCATGTCTGTCAGCCAAGATGATCTCTGACAGTTGTTGAGTCGATGACTTGCAGTAAAAAGTAACTGAGGAAGTCAAAAGCTCATCTCAAAGGTGACAAAACAAGAGAGACAGGTTATTGTCAAGGTTAACAGTATCACACACGATACACTCTTGTGATTTAGTTAATTGTTGTCAAGTTGAATTGTTGTGTGAGAGTGTCTTAGTTTGCCTGTTGAACGATTTCCTGAGTGTTGAAAGTACCGTAGCAACATTAATTGCTTTTTGTGCTGCAAAGTGAAACTAAACAGTTCATGTACAGGATGATAGTTGAACATCGTTGATTAAAAGACAAATAAATGAGAGAACGTGTTTAGTGGTACAGATACAGGAAGGAAGAAGCAAAGAAAGGAAGAAGAAATGTTTCTCTTTGAGATGAAAAAAGTTATTCAAGTGACTTGTAAATGTATAGATTATATAATTCTCTTCAATATTTTTCATCTCGCTTGTCATTGATGTTGAAAATTCAGGTCAAACCAACCATCAGTTGGTTCCACAGGTGTCAGTCGGTTCTTTTTGAGTAATTGAATCTTCATCAACTTTCATTCAGTCATAATTCATAAAAGTGAAAAGTTCATGTGTGTGCAAATTGTGTGAAAGTTTATCAAGTTAAAGTGAGTGTGATGTCGAATGTTGACGATTTGCTAGATGAGCAAATGAATTCCGTTTCCTTTTACCAGCTGATTCGGTTGAAAGAAGTTTGCAGCCATCAAGGGACCAATTGAAACAAATAAAAATAATCACTTGATCACAAGGACAGGATACACCTCGTCGAAGTGACCTTTTCACTAAGAATTTCTGACAATTGATAAGACTATTTTTTCCATGGTCAAGGGATGGATGAAACATTGAAAAAGCTACTGACTCACAAGTGTCCTGCTAATCATTATTTGACACATGACTATCAAAGTTGATTAGAATTAAAGGAAATCCACTTGTTTGTGAATGAACATCATTCATTTCCTTCAACTGTTACCCCAGTCAGTAGCAAATTCACAGTGGTTGATGATTGTGATGATGTTGACGAATGTTTATCGACGTCATTTAAATTAAATTGAATCAGCAGGAGAAATATCAAACTGTGAAACAAGGACACACAAACACACAATTGCACTTGCCCAAGTAAATTGACTGTCAAAAGGACAAATTAAACAAAAGGATTTCCCAGAGATCAATCTAACCATGTAAAGTGAGAAGGATTTCAAGCAATTAATTGGCTAATCACTTGCCACTGTTGATGTTGAAGTTGTTGTTGATGAAATCCACACTAACATCACTAACTCTTTCCGATGCTGATGATTATCGAGTGTTAGAAGGTCGACAAATTCAATTTATTGCGTATGGATAAATAAACAATCAGACACAAAAATGTCCATGGCAAATAGTAACACTGATGGTCTACATTTCTTTTAATGAAAGATGATAAATCAATGATGCAAAGGAAAAAATAGATAGAAGTTGAATTAAAAGTAAAAGAATAGCTCAAGATTACAAATGTAACCATTCATATCGATTGGAAATGAAGGTGTAGTTAGAAATAAAGAAGAATAAGAAGAAGCAAGTTCTTTAGGACTTTTGTCATCAAAATTTCATTTTGTTTTGTGCAAAGACAAATTTGTATATGAAATTGTGTATCAATTAGAAAAAGGATTTTCCTTCTCAAGGAACTTGCATATGAAATTGGTAAATAACTGTTAAAATCATTTCATCATTTTGGATGTAAAAATGACGAAAAACAATAAGTCATTCGCCATTCATAGAGAAAGAGAGAGATAAAGAGTACTTGAAAAACGATCATGAATAAGATGCTTCTTTCAAATATTGTAAAACATTCAAAATCACTCGCAAAATTTGTATGACAGTAATTGATTAATCATCACGTTACTTGATCAAATGTCTGTGTATTTTGATTTAAAGTTGATTGAGTGTTATGTCACTGTCAAAGGTGTAAGAAAAATAGTTGATTATTCTTTTCATTATTTGCGTTCCACAATAGTTCATCATTCCTGATATTTAACAGTTTTCGTTTCGTTTCGTTACAAGTTCGAACTTGTCTTCATGGTCTTCATTTTTTTTCACCAAATTTTTCAGATGATTCGTCGTTGATGTGTTGTACAAGTTGATTCAATAAGCTATATAGATGGGTTAAGTTTCAGCATTCGGAGACAGATAAATATTTTAGAGAAATATCGAACGAAAGAAGGAGAAGAAAGAAAAGAAGAGAAAGTTCTAAAGATTAGGTTGTAAATTGATTGATAATACGAGTTGAATCTGAGTAATGGGCTGATGAAAATGAATAAATGAAATATCATTTAGAAAATGTGACCATAGGAAAAAGTAATCAGCTGGAAAAAGGTTAACTTAGATGAAATACAAAGTAACGTCCCTAAAAGATGTAAATTGAACTAAATTGTGAAAAATAGTTGATAAAGTTAGCTAGGACTTGGTGGTGAGGTGATAAACAAATGTGAGTACAATAATCTGTATCAATATGAAACGTTTGTTTGATGCTTCTCATGATGTTGTTGTTGTTGTTGTGGTTGTTGTTGTTGGTGTTGTTGTCAATGTAAGATGAAAAGAAAAAAGGGTTTAAATGTTGCTGGACTTGATGTTTATGTTGAAGCTGAAAGTAATAGTCTCCTAGTTTGTAAATCATCGAATGTGATCCTTGACAACACGGAATGTAATTGACAATCATTCGAACTCATTATATCGATATTTCATCATCATTTCTTCATAGTTTTCACTTCTCATCTTTCCAAATTGATTTGTGGTATGTTGATCAAAGTAAATAGCTGAGTGAGTTGAGAGCAGAGAAAGAGAGAGGAAAAGAGAAAGGGAAGGCATATTCTATTGTATATTTGAAGATATTTGTTCATCGTAACGATGTCGTATTCATGGAACGATCATGTTATTAATTGTAATCGAATGGTGCAATAGTTCTCTTATTACAAAAACGTGCACTTATTTGACCAAATTGACGATGGATGGTTTGATGTTTGGTGGGTAAACTATTTAGATTTGTAGATTTGTAGATGTAGATGATCTTTTGTTGGATGAAAAATCATATAAAATTACTCAAAAATTGGTCCTTTAGGTTCATCACTTGCTCCTTACATTTATTTCCTTGTTTCTTTTCGTATTTTGTATTGTTTTTTTTTATTCTTAAAATTTGTGAACACTTAACCAAGAGCTTTGTGGATGGGTTTGTTGTTATCTATTTCTTGGTAATAGTCAACAACCAAGTCCCGGAAGTTGAGTGGATCAAGATTTTTCGAAAGTAGATCCAACAAGAACCAGTCACCTGCTGGTAATTGATGTAGCAAATTTTCCAGAGCTTCACGGTTAGCCACACGGCATCTTGATTGAGTTGCCAAAACTCTCATTCTTGGGAGAAGAAGGGTGAGAGCTCGATAAACAATGGCAACCAATGATGCAACAGCCAAAAAGTAAAACCAGAACCATAAGAAAACGTAAATCTTCTCATTTATAATGTTGATTGGCAATATGCACATCGCATCGTGCCTCTGAACATCTCCGGATGAACCATATCGATGGAAGGTACACTTGGTTAATCGAGGGAAAACTCTAATCATAGGATCATATCGAACAGACCAATCCCATTCGGTAAATTGAAGAACTTTCCAACCATAGTCTGAAAATTCACCACCCAAAAATTTATCCATCATCCACATTTGAAGAACAACATTGAGAAAGTTGAGAACTTCAGTGATTGAATAAATAGCAAAGGGCATTCCATGTGTACCACGATTACGAGCAAGATATTCAACCAATAGTTTTCGATTTTTGTCACGACTTTCATCATCCATCACTGGATTGTTCAGACCCAAAATTAAGTTACGAATTTTACCTCCTTCAGCTGCTTTCCATAGATATCGTGGAACGTAAAATAGTAACGCTTGGAAGAATAATACGAAACAAACCCATTGGTAATATGCATGATAAACACGTTTACCTTCACTGTTGGCCGGATCAGACTTCTTTTGGTTGTTATGGTTATACTTGTCCACACCAGGATAAGGTACTTCTTCACCAACTTTTTTAAACCAAGCAGATTCGATAGAAAATGTTGTATGAATCCAACAATATGTATCAAGTAGATTATTAGGTATATCGTCTCTAGAGATACAATCAATAGGATCCCCAAAATATTGTCTGGCAGTTACCATGATTGAAAATGCAATCAATATTAAGACTGAAAACTTATAATGTAGACGGTAAATATGATTGTCAATAATACATGATGGTGGTTTAATGAAGGATCGCAATGAACCAAATAGTTGATCCATCTCGTCGTATCACGGGTGAGATTTTACTCAATGTAAGGATGGATATTAAGAGACTTGCTTGGGCTGGTAGTGCTGGTGGTGATGATGATGATGATGATAATGAGACGCAACTCTGGTACTGGTATTACTATTGGGTATTGGTATAGTCTTGAGTGCCTTGAACTGTACTAGTCAATGGTAATAGAAAGAAACGAAAAAGATGGGTTCAAAGGACTTTGAGAGAGAGAACACGATGTCAGCGCAAGTGAAGAGGACAAATCGATAGGGTTACATGAACCTTGTGAGAGACTTAGAATAGTACACACGGAGATGAAGCATCACCAGAAAACACAGTTTTGTCGGTACACGTAGTCAGGATACAGTGAAGAGAGAGAGAGAGAGAGAAAAAAAAAGAAAGAAAAAAAATGCCTCACCTTTCGGTCAAGGGAAGAGCAGGGTAGGTTGAAGATGGCAGGGACTTGCTGACTTGGTTCACAGATGAATGTAAACGGGTATATGTATGTATGTCCAAGTCGCGGAGAGAAAGAAAACTGCTTTGCAAAGAGACTTCAACAGGGAACCAATGCAATATGCACTCCTCTTCTCCACTTATTCCCTCCCTCCTCGATTGGCGCCAGCGACTCATGCGACTTCACCAGCAACCAACTAAAGTACCGACAACGAAAGCAAGCGAGAATTCCATTTGCTTGGTTCTCTTCCTCTCTTTTTTCTTTTCCACTCACTCATTCTCTCATTCTTTTAGTTGTATCCCCATGTTTCTACCAAGCTGCTCCAGCAGCAGCAGTCAGCTAGCCACGGCAGCATTGGACAACTTACCACAAGGATGCATGTATGAAGAGCTGGATATGTGATCTTTCTCACTCTACACCACACACATAGTCGACCTTCTTTTCCTCTCTTTCTCTCTTTCTCTGCTCCAATATGGCTGCTTGTAAGGCTTGTCCTGTACTTTTTCTCTCTTTATTTCACTTTGCCCTTTAGCCTGTGCTTTGCTTTTGCCTTTTTTCTCCCCTCTACATGTTCACCCGTCTAACCATGTATTTGACCATGTGTTGCACTTGATCATGGTATTTTCATCATTGGACTCTTTTACTCTGCTACTCTTTTACCCATTGAGTCCAAGACGCATATTCTCACGACCATCGATATCACATGTTGCCAGTTGACACAGAAAGTGAGGCAGGCAAATAGAAAAAAAAGTGAAAAAGTGAAGAGAGACACCTCCATCAATGTGTGGATATACTTGGATACTTTATCGTCACTTTTATTTTTATTCATTTCAATTATCATCTTCAGTTTCCTTTACATTTAGTCTTTTTTTTACCTTTCCAATGACACTGTTGTCATATCAGTTTTCTCTTTTCAATTAAATCAATTGTATTTCATCATATCAATTTGTTACTTGTAGGGGGCAATTATAATTGTCGTTATTATTGTTATCAATGTTGTTAATTTTGTTGTTGTTGTTGTTGTTGTTATCAAATTGATCGAACATTTCCTGTTGTCCGATGATCACTCTTGGTGTCTTGGTACAACAGGTGACACCAATCAAGTGTCTATCACAGGGTTTTCTTTTACCCTTGATTTGTAACATTTAAATGGAACTTTCCTTTATCAAGTGTATTATTTGTGTATCCTGTTAATTACACTCTTTTCTTTTGTCCTTTTGTGTCGTCAAGATGAAAAGTTGAAAATACTCAATGACGAATTGACGGATTGACTGGATTTGAATTTATGTTGAATGTGACTCAACCCGTTGAACTGAGGTATAATTTGTCAAATATCAATGACCATGTTTAGTGTGTTGATGGTGTAATAATTGTTGTGCTTCCAAAAGTGCCTTTTTCATCAGTTGGTTAGATGACAACAAATGTTTATAAATACCGTTCACCGTGACCGTTGATGAGATCAGTCGAATTGTAAGAAAGATACCACAAAGTAATTGTTATTGTTAAATAACTGACTGAATGACTGAATGACGGACTGACACGAGTGTTTCAATTGTACAATGATAAAACGGTCAGTTTGAAAAGAACAGTCAGAGATGACTGAGTACAAGGTTACTCGTATCATCAAATTAGTCAATTGGTCAATTAAAGAGACAATTAGATAAGAGAAAGATTGAGAGATTGAGAGATTCAGTTGTTCAGTGATGCCGAGTGAAACATGTTAACCGAGCGAATGGATTAAAAGTGAAAATTATCATCATTGAAATGATTTAAAAAGTATCATTAGTATTTTCAATGTGTCTGCTGTGCATACCTTCATATTAGACAGGTAATTGGTCGTTATTCAAATGATTTTTTGTATAAAAGTGCAGAGAGAGAAAGAGAGAAAGATAAATTACTGGACAAGTGGAAAAATTGTATAAAAATGTTGATGAAAAAAGTTTCAAAAGGTTGTTCTGGGAAAAAGTGTGTCACAAACTGTGTTGGACAAAATTAGCCTTGTGACTCGTGTTCATATGACAGCATGACTTTTTATATACCTGTATGTGTAAGTGTAAATTACTGTTAAAGGGTAACAACAATGTACACACTGTTGATGAATTGGTACAATTGTATTGTGTGTGTGTGGTTGTGAGTTGAGTGATTTAATACAATACACTGTGTGTGTTGAATGGTTCGACCATGATCAACAGATCATATGGACAGTCAGTTCAACTGTCGACTGTCGACTGTTGACTATTGTTGGATTGTTGTTCGTGCTTTTTGTTTACGAAGGATGATGCGGGTCATTTGAAATTATTTTCACTGTATCATCAACTTTCAGCTTGTAACTTCGAGTATACCTTGGAACACACCTGTTTGTCTGTTTGTGTGTCTCTTTGAACCTCCGAGTACACGGAAGTTTCTCTCAATGTTTTATAAGTCACCGTGTGACATTAAATTTTTTACTTTCTCTTTTTTACTCTCATCTCTCTTTCTATCGTTATTCTATCGTTTTATATACTTTTTTTCCTTTCCTGCGTGTCGAAAAGTAATTTTAAATGGTATCAAGCGCATCGACACTTTTCACCTACTCAAAGCGAATAATAATGCAATTGGTGGATAAATTTTCATTTGACGTGTGTCTGTGTCATGAATTGATTTGTCAGTCAATGGGTGTGTGGTGTATGGCCGTGCTAATTTGTGTGTCATGAGTGTGTTTGTTTTCCCCACATGCGATTAAACATCACAAGCGACTTTGGGCCAGGAGTAAAATCTTTCAATAAATCGCATTATCATTGTCTTGCTCTTTAACTTGCCATGTGAAGATGCAAGAGTTGAACAATCTTATCCTCTTTCTCCTTATACATCTCATCTCTCCGAATTGTTGGTCACATGTGTTGATGTTCTTGCAGTAGCCACAAGCAATATCATCATCATCATCATCATCATCATCATCATCATCATCCACAACAACAACAACAACAACAACGGCATGGAGCAATATGAGTCCGGAATTGCGTCATGTTACATCGATTGGCGGCAAATATGATGCATGGACACACACACAAGAGACAACATTGAACATTCAACAACAGACACGCACTAATATACACAAACATACACTTTTACACAAACACACACACACCTTGTCTTCTAATGAGAGTGCAAAAATGGTTGACTGATTGGCTCAAGAAAAATTAGTGAATACCTGTGGATGCTTTTTACAAAATTGGCCCTCGTCGGATACTGTTTACTGGTTGCAACAGATAACCCAAAGTCGCCTGTTACACATGCAAAGAGTGTTATTTGTATGTAAAGTATCATGTTTGTTGTTTATTGGCGTGTGTTAGCAAAATAACAAATTGTAGTGTATTATCTGTATACGTCTTTGCCTAAGAAAAGATTGGAAAAAGAGGGGAAAAGAAAATTGAGAAAAAAAAGAAGCAGAAAAGAGATGATAATTGAGTGGTCGCACAAGTGTTAAGAAATTCAGAATAAACCGTGAAAAGTCTTCAATTTTAAAACATGTGAGTCAAAATTATGGACTTGAATGGATTTGAGGTTAACTGAAATTCGTTCTATTGTATATTATATAAGCGTATGTATGATATAAAAGTGGAAGTAAATTAAAGACTCTTGTATCTTTCGTCAGGATAAATGTACCGAGTTTCGGAATCGGTTTCGGTGGTCAATTCGAGAAAAAATTGGAATTAAAAGACAAGTTTATCGAAACGATTCGGATGAGAAGGGAAAAAAATAATAATAAAGTTGATTTGGAAAAAGACAGATTGAGGAAAGAGAGAGAGAGAGAGAAAGATTGAAAAGAAGATTGAAGAAGATTTAAGAAAAGTTGGTCAGTTTGAAACAAAATAATAATAATGATGTATGTTATGTATGCATGTATGTATGTTTTTTTGTTTGTTTGTTTGATGTCGGATGATATTTAGAATTGAACTACTAATATATGTTGTGAAAGTGAACACTCGAGGTCAATTGGGGCGACCAAGTGGCGAGTGCGCGTCGATGGCCATTGATAAAATTATCGTAATTTTTTTTTCACGTAAACTCAACTTGCAGGTTTTACTTGAATTCTTTTGTAAGGAGAAGGAGGGGACAATTTGAAGATGGTAAAAATGTAGCAATATTTATGTCACCAAAAAATTTAAGAGGGTGAAAAGGCAGTTTCTCTTACATTTTTGGGAGATTTGGATGTTGTTCCAATGAGTGACGAATCGTCAGCAATTTTTGTTACCAATTCACGCACTAAACTTCTAAAGTGCATTGGGTCAGTATTTTTACTTAATAAATAGAGAAGGAACCAATCGCCAATTTTGGAAGCGTCAAGAAGATATGAAATATGGTATCGATCTGCCAATCGAGCTCGTGATACCAAAGCTTTATACCTTAAATGAGGGAAAAGAATGACCGCCACTCGATAGATCAATAGAATACCAGTTGCAACTGCAACAATGATAAACCAGAACCATAAAAAGATGTAAATCTTCTCATTAATTATATTTAGGGGTAAAATACAAAGAGCATCATGTCTCTGTACGTCACCTGATGAACCATATCTGTGAAAGGTACATTTGGTCATTCGAGGGAAAACTTTGATCATCGGATCAATTCGATTGAATTGATCAGTTTCCGAGTGAGCAAGTACTTCAAAACCATATGTAGAGAAAGTACCACCCAAAAATGCATCAACCAGATACATTTGACCAACAACATTGGCGAAGTTTAAAAATTCGCACATGACAAAGTAATAAAAGTATACATTGTGATACTTTAAATTAGCTTTTAGATAATCAACCACCAGTGATATTTGCTCGGCTTTTTCATCGTCAGATAAAATTGGTAGATTTAAATTAAGAACAAGTGATCTTAATCTTCCACCTTCCCACAATTTCCAAAGATATCGAGGGACGTAGAACATGGCTGCTTGTAAAAATAGTACAAAACAGACCACTGATAGTATTTATGAAATACACGTGGTTGACCAGGGGTCCATTTATCGATACCAGGATGAGGAATTTCCTTTCCCACTGTTTTATTATAAGCATAAGGCAAAGTAAATGTTGAATGTATCCAACAATACGTGTCTATAATATTCGCTGGTATATCATCACGCTGTATACAGTCAATTGGATCACCAAAGTATTGTCGACCAGTTACAAGAAGTGAAAATGCAATCAAGAAAATCACTGTTGCCTTGTAATGTAGGCGAAAAACATTGTTGTCAATGCATACTGCATCAACTTTTACAAGGTTTCTTAATGATCCGAATATATCCATGATAAAACAGGATATTAAGAAGTATTAATCAAAAAAATTTTCCTTGATTTGATCAGTTCAATTGAATGTTGATGGATTGTTGATTGATTGACTGACTGAATTACTTGGTGACTGACTGACTTGTCTGGTGTGAAAGTGAAAAAATTAAATAATAAAATAAACGTCCACTTTAAATGTTGCAATGATGATGGCGATGGTGATGATGATGATGATGACGATGATGGTTTAGTGTTGATGTTGATGTTTTTTGCTGGTTTGTGGTAGTGATGTTGATGATGATTGTGGTATAGCTGTTGATGGTAATTCAATTGTATTCTTTGGATAGTTCAGCTAGTTGTAATAATGTAATTAAAATGGTGGGGAATATTTCATGTTTGATCAGTTTGCACAGTTACAACGGCAGTTGAGGAAATGATGTCGATGACAAACAAATTAAAATAGATGTCAGTATCAAAAGTTGGCCCGTTGATAGTTGATGGTCGCTGCAGATGTCTGGTATTATAAGGGAGAAAAAGTAAAATGGACGATGATGGTGAGAGACTTTTTTGAGTGAAGGGAAACGGTGTGACCAGTCAGTGGTTACTTTTAACGAGTGTGTACTAGTGTAAGTGCAATGTTCAACGTGGACAAAGGGCACCAATGGCCCAGTAGAAATTTGCAGTAGAGGAAGCAGTAACTCAAGAGGTGGGAAAGGACGGTAGCCAGAGCCGAAAGAGGAGAAAAGAGGAGAAAAGAGGAGAAAAGAGGGACACGAGAGAAGAGAGAAAGAGAAAAAGAGAAAGAAAGAGAAAAATAAAGAGACAGAAAGAGAGAGGCGAGTCTCAAACCAAGGTAGGAACCAGCGAGCCGTGTACACGTAGAAAAAGAGCCTTGGGTCAAAGGCAAGAGGGGAGGGGGTATCACAATTCTGGTTAAAACCTGACTCACCTGGAAGGTCAGGAAGGGATGTCTCGGTGTAAAAGAGGATGTTGAAGTAGTTGTTGATGTTAACGTCGTTCACTCGACAGCCAAGGGAGGAAGACTTCAACTGAGCTCTGAATCTCTTTCGCTCGCTCTTTGCCTGCCTTCAGCTGGAAGCTAAGCGAGAAACTGACTCGATGACTACCACAACCAAAAATGAGTGGAGCGGAGTGAGCTCCCTCTATGTTCGGGCAGGAGAAAGAAAGAAAGAGAAGAACCGGGAAGAAAAGAAAAAAGAGAACAAGAGAAAGACGGACGACCCTTGGATAATTAAACTTTGCCCTTCACCCAAAGTACGTTGAAGTTGCAGTCAAAATCTAACATGAAACGAAAGTGCAAAAAGTTACTACCGCAGACAGACTGGTTGAGAGGGAAAATAGGAAAATAGAGAAAAAGGGGAAACTTAAGAACACACGAAAACAAGAAGACAAGAACCCGAGAAAGATGAGTGAAACATCCCTGAAAAGTCCCTCGAAGCGAGTTTAACTCGTCGTCGGCAACTGACAACAATCCATATGAGAAATGAAGTTAACTTTGAGCCCTAGAACTGGTCAAGACCAGTTTTGCCTTTTGCCTTTTGCCTTTATTTTCCTCCTTAGCTTGTTGGCCTTTTCCTAAAGTTTGCAGTTTGCATCCTCCTCCGGAATGTTGGTGAAAGAAAGACAAGTTACTACATTCAACATTCAACAAAGTTCATCTTTATACCATCCATCGTAATGTCGTACTTATTCTTACCCTGGTCAGATGGTTCAAGCTGACAAAATGAGAGACAAAAAATGCACTCAACCAGTGCCAGACAGTAACAAGGAGCCAAGTAGTAACTTTGCTTTTCAATTAACCATACAAACTCTCCCATACAAGAATATAAGAATACAAGAATATAAGAGCACTAGAATACAAGTGGGATTATTTTTCCTCTTCTCTTCCCTCTTTCCTTTTTGCCTACAATTGAATCATCGTCAGATCATTTGATGCCTGGTGTAACAATCAGTGCAACCTTCTACCATTCAAAGTGCACATTGACGCGTACTCTTTCATTCAGTCAGTCAGATTCTCTTTTGCTCCAACACTCACCAACTCACCAAGTCACAACATCCTATCCACATAAATTAATTCACTTCATCTCTCCAGGTGAATTCATTCATCATCCTGTAATTGCAGGCAAAAAAAAAATACTGTGAATACCCTCAATATCCTGGGTCATAACAATGGGCACTTGTTGAATATTTGTTGTTGTTGTGTACAACTGGATGTTCCTTTACTCGCTTCACTTGTTGTCTCTGGGGACTGAGTATTTGGTTGGTGGGTCACATTTTAGGCTGAAGATTCACTTATGGACCCGAAGGGGCTGTTTGTGTTTTTCTTGTGATGAGGAATAAAGAGAAAATGCCCTTTCGCCTTTCGCCTTTTCCCTTCCACCCTCTGTTTGTGTCTTTTGGTCTTTTCACATGGATGATTTCATGGATGCCTCTTTGCCTCCTTTTGCCCGGGCCACGAGAAAAACAAAAATAATTATGCTCACCCGGCATGAGCATGTTTTGCACTTTTCTCTTTTCTCTTTTCTCTCTTTTGTAAACTACTGTCTCAATTGCAAGTTAAACTACTGGTGGCAAGTTGAAAGCAGACAGGAAATGTTTGTAAACCTCCTGGTCGATGTATGCTGTTGTGACGTTAAATTCATCTGAACAATATGAAATCAACTTACACTAATTGCAAGCAGAATGTGAGAGGAGGCAGAGAAGGAAAAAAGAAATAACAAGAGAGAGAGAGAGAGAGAGAGGAAAAAACAAAGAAATAAAGAGAAACAAAGGCAGACAATTATTAGAAAACAACAGGAACTGCCTACAGAGGCAATTTGAGAGTCTGAGAGTTGATTCAACCAGACACACATTCACCATGTACTCACCATCACATTCAACATCACACTGGAAAGTATAAACAAGTCTACTGCTTAATCATCATCATCATCATCATCATTTCACATGTTAATTCGTAAATAAATATGAACTTAATGAAAAAACAACAAATAACGCCATGAAATGACCTATATAATTTATGTTATTAACAAATGATTCATTTGATAAATGAAAATAGACGAGTCTTCTTTTCATCTTCCTCTTGTGAACCCGGTTTTTGCTGCTGTTGTTGTTGTTGTTACATCTTTAACCATGACGCAACAGGAAGAACCCAGGTGATGAACTAACCAAATATCAAATACAAAGGTGATACAAAAGATCACAGCTAAACCTGTTGTTTTAAAGTATAAAAGTTCCATGAGTTTATATCATGGATGTTGTCGCTTGATTCTTTTGTTCCTGATTGTTCTTCCCTTCTCCATCATAATCATGCATTCCTCATCTTCATCCTCATCTTTGCCTTTTTTCCCTAAACACCAGTCAAAGTGACTTGACAGGTCGTACTTTGCCTCCTGTCGGTGATGAAGTCAGTCACTGTGAACTCACTTTCTCAACGACAAAAGGATTCTTTGCTCATATTTGGTAGAAAGAGTAAAACAACAACAACTTGCACACACCAACATCTCTCATTGCACTTGCACCTTGTAACAACACAATTGACAACAGTCACCGGTCAAAACTGACAATTATTTCTGATCATGACATAATTTGAAATTCTTTAACTGTTGAATGAGTCACGAAATCTTTCATCATCATCTCCATCATCAAGTGCACTCGTACACTTTGTGTAATCATTATCGTCTACTTTTTTATTCATCTTCACCCTTACATACTTGGTACTTATACTTATTATAAAAATATGTACAGTTACACATTTTTAAATTGTAAGATTTTTTCATTGATTCTTTTTTCACATGCATAAACAAGGATGTAAACATACTAATTGTCCTTTCATGCGTTGAAATTTATTTTCGTGTGAATCAAAGATTATACATGGTGGTGTTACAAACAATGTTTACTTATTTATTTATTTGTTTGACTGTTTGTAATGTTTGTCAGATTAAAATGAATTGAAAAAACCAGTCAATTTGGTGAATCGATTGGCATTAGTTTCATTTTAAATTGATACAAATAATTTGTAATTTCAATCATTTATTTGTATTCAATTTGATATGAATGGAAAATTAGGTGATAAGTTAACTAAGGGTGACTCAAATTTATATAAAAGTGACTCTTTTTCAATTGTATAAGCGTTAAAAAAGACAATTGTTTGAAAACTTCCTGGTAACATTAATGATGGAGTAGTGAATTAAAAAAAAAAGAACATTGATGAAACTTGACCTAAATAGGTGTTTCGTTTTCTTGATTGTCTTGATTATCTTTTTCTGATGATGTTCCTCGAGATGAAGAATCCGGTCTTTCTTCATCATCCAAAAGTAGAGAACCAGTTCGAGGAAGGCTTCCAGCTTTGCCGTTATCAATTCTCTCAGCCAATTGCATAATGACGAATCGATAATGGAATGGATCTAAGTTTCTCTGCAACAGGTACAATACAAACCAATCTCCATATGAAATGGATTCAAGAACTTTTCGATATGGACCTTCAGGTACCATTCGATTGAATGAACTGAGCGAATAGTAACGAGCTTTGTAGAACAGAATAATTATGGCATTGACAATGATGGAGCAAGTTGTGATGATGGATAAAAATATCAACCACCACCAGATGAAGAGATATACTTTTTCATTGATGATATTCAGTGGCAGGATACATAAGTTGTCGTAGTGTTGAATATCACCTGATGGACCGTATTTGAAAAATCGACACTTGGTCATTGTTGGGAAAACCTTTTCCATCGGTCGAGGTTCGTTGGTTGTTGCAATGACCCAACCGTAGTTCCAAAAGTGTCCTCCCAAAAACCAATCCATAAATTTGAATTGCAATATAATGTGAATTAGATTAAGAACTTCGCAGAAGAAGTATTTAAGTGCATATGAATTGTGATCACCTCGATGTATGTACAAATATTCTATCAATGCTCTTTGATGTTTTTCCATTTGCTTTTTGTTGTAGACAGGTTTGAACAGCTGGTCGATGATTTTTTGTTGCAAACCATTTTCGAAAACTCTCTTCCATAGAACATGAGGAATGAACCAAGTCAATGACTGAAGGAAGAGAACAGTTGACACCCAGTAGTAGTAAGTGGTTGATAGAACTTCATCAGGTGGAAGTTCTTTCCTTCGCTTGTAGAAGCGATCTCTCGAATTCCATATACCAGTGTGAGGCATTTCTGGAATACCTAGTTCTTCATTTCTCAAAGCTTCGTGAATTGATCGAGGAAAGATGAAAGTTCCTTCAATCCAACAGAAATTATCCATGACTGATTGTTCGTTTTTAGAACCATCTCCACCAGCTACTGTTTTGATACAAGCAAATCTAGTTTCTTTACCAAAAAATTGTATGAGTGTGATGAGAGTTGAAAATATGAGAAATAATGCAGCAGTTAAACGATAATGAAGTGAAAAAGCTTTGTTGTCAATTGATATGGATTTGATTTTTGTACGTTTCTTGAATGTATCAATGGCATAAGTGGCAAATTTAACGAAATCCATGGCAGCAACAACTTGATAATTAATTGTTACTCGTTGATTTTTCCTAAAAGAAAATGAAAAGTATAATCCCAAGTCGTAGATCCAGTTGATGAAATTATCCACTGAGATATTATCCGAAAGAGACATGAAAATAGTACAAATTATGTAAGAGTTAACAGGTACACATCGACACGTAGCAACAAGTCAACTCAACAATTGTTAATTGTTTTTATAACATTGTAACAATATTCACTAAATACGACATTTACAATGGGTCTTTAATCAAATAGTAATCTATTTTGTTGAGGATATGAAAGTATGAAAGAAAGGCAAAAAAGTTTGATTAAGATAATTCGCGGAAACTTACCTAAATTTCAGTTGGATCAAGACCAAAAGCAAGAGCAAACTGTGTGAAATAAATTTGGTCAAATGACTTGTAAAGTATGACCTTTCTGTTCCAATGAAAAGGAAAAAGTGGCAGCCATTATGGTTGACTATGGAGGCAGGAAGACATTTGATTGAGATAATAAGGAGATGTATCCAATGAACAGCAATTGAGTTCAAAGTACAAACTGCACCATGGAAACTGTGACTTGGTAAGAAGTGTTCTTCCATGTCTTTCATTTCATCTTTTCATCTCTGCCTTGTTGACAATTGGTTGTGCAGAGTTTAATTTTTAAAAATCAACGACATTTCACTGATTAACTAAAACAAGTCACTCGGTCATTTTTTCTTATCCACGAGACGTGATAAACAGTTAACCAAGTGATGAATCACCACGTGGGCAAAAAAATTCGATGTTACACATGTCAAACAATTTGTCCTTTTTCATTGACTGACTGACGAATTGGTTGGTCCAAATGTCCTGAAACAGGCTGAACTAACCTCAAGGACTTAGTTCAGTGCATTAGTGAACTCGAATCAAGTGACAGCTTCACCATGATAAAAGTTAAAAGTGGATACAATGAACACAATAGACTTTTCATCCTCAAGGGAAACAATTGAATGAATTGTCTTTCATTTCTTTTTCTATCCTTCTTGTATGCTTTTCATTCCTTTCAATTCTTTCTCTTCTTTCTCTTCTTTCAATTCTTTCAATGTATTTCATGGCCCCTTTTTTTCCAGTGAACTGCTCATTGAATAGACAATAATTGTCTATTATTGACCAAGTCACTCATGCGACTTGTTTACTTGGTGACTTTTTTTATTCCATTTGTATCAGTTGACTCTGGGGGTCTTTTCATTCGAAGAAAACAGGAAAATAATAATTCCGATGCATCGAGTGTGACTCTTGTCTCTTGTCTCTTGTCACTTGTCGCTCTTTTCACTTTTCCTTCTTTCATTCCTTCTCTCTTTCATTTTCTGTTTGTTGGTGGCTGATTTGTCTATTCACTTTGCTTGACTTCCCTTCACCTATCCAAGGGACAAAGTTCACCCCTCCAGTTGACCTAATTAGCAGAAAATCAGGGTTTATTCTTCTCCATCCTGTACTCGCCTAATTCTCACGATCACCATGGGAAAGTGTTGGTGAATCGACGAACGATGTCGTCGACAAATCGGTCTGATGAAACAGAATTAAACATCCTTCAGTCTTTAAATACCCTTTCAATTACTCTGTCTCACTCATGATGATGATGATGATTGATACTTGTCTTTTAGCTACTTCTTCACTTCTTCACTTCTTCAAGTTCCAAGGTGACTCGTTTGACACTTAATTAAAGTACAGGCACTTGACGAGTCACTCGAACAGTCTGAACATCCAGAATAAACTTTCTCCTGACGATATTTTCTTTTGCCACTTCAGCATATTTAAATGTCCTAGTTATCCTTGTTATCCTTGTTCACTTGTCACTTTATCTCACTGTTTACTAGTTCAAGGGTCAACTGAATGATTTCCCCCTCCATATTCCTCATGATCAAATATTCATATTTACTTTTGTCCATCATCAACAATATCTACAAGAGCAAAATAATTTTTATGCTTGTCAACAGCAAGAAAAGTCAAAAGAAATAAAGAAACAAAGAACCTAGCTACATCTGTGGTCGGTACATTGATGTTCACACACAATTGACACAATACACACCTAATTACAATGAACAAATTGACTGGAAAATAAATTAAATATTTTCCTTTATTTGCAAAGACGTCAAACTTGACAAACTTCAAATCAAGCCGAAAAAAAGTAAAATAAAACAAAAGTAAATTATTTTTTTCCCTACAAAGAGTAAAACTAATAAATTTGGTTGAAGTGAGAAGAAAAATACTGATGAAAGAAATAAAGAAAGAATGAAAGTGCAATTAATATGCCGTTAGTTACAGCAATTGAATGCATTTGTAATTTCACCGAAAGAATTCAATACAAGAGGAAGTTTGAAATGTATAAATCCTGTGAAAATGAGTCAATTGATTACCAAACAATTCGCTTACTCATCATTTGACGAGAGAAAGGAAAAAGAAGAGAAAAGAAAGAGTCAAATTCATCAAAGAATCTTTTGCCGGGAAACCAAATGCATACAAATGCAAACAAATGTACAAAAAGGAGAGAAAATTCATGCACATATTGACTGTATATTCACTACAATTCCAAGGACTGACTTGTGAGTAGTTGAGAACATTAATTATTTTCATTGCCATTGCTCATCATTCTCGCGTTAACTTGTTCTCTAATTTGTGGCTTCCAGTGGTACCTGAGATTCTTGGACCACCAGACCGAGAGGCAAGAAATACTTGAAAGAGTTAAAGATGCAAAGACAATTCTTCATTTTTTCTCTTCTCTTTGCCTCCCTTTTTGTGCGTATTAATCAAACTCATGCCGATTCACTGAAAGGGCTGAAAGCACTGAAAGCAACTATGGTTCCACCCAATATTTACAAGGTGACTTCTCAAGGACAACATTTTACCTGCTTTCTCTCTGTGTGTCTACCATCACAGCCCACTCTGTGACAATTGCTCGCTTTCACATGTGGCCCAATGACTCACCGACTCATTGACAAGTTTCCCTTAACCAAGTGTGATGTGTCAAGTCTGCGGTCTGGATTAAACCTCTGCCATCCCAATGACAAGTGAATATTTAAGGCTAAATGTATATTAAGTGTCACACACTCATTCCTATTTTCAATTTGAATAAACAAACCATTAATAGGGCACCTGGATAAGAGCAAATACATCGACAAGTTTCTTGGTCATTTATTTGCTGGCCCCTTTTAACACACTTACAATGATAACATTGTGGTAGAAGTCAAGCTGTGTAAGCTTTTACCTGATCGTGATTCTATTTATTTTACCTGTTGAAGACAAAAAAAACTACTTGAACATTCACCAAATTAATTACAAAGAACTTTCATGCTTATTTCGAAGGCGTGTGAGACAAACACATTTACATTAATCATCAACATCATGTCATCAGTCGTGAAAAAGATTCAATTACTTTTCCATTCGACTGAATCACTTACTCAGTCTTTAGCCTGAATTCAATTAAACTCAACAGTCAAGTTAATGGTAAATGTTTAAAACAGACTCCCTGTCATACAAGTATCATCTGCTATGACATAGCAGACAACTTACGACTTGTTAGTCAACTACAATTGGGCAAGAATTGACAATTTTCCCTCACAATGAGGTCAATAGATGAGGAGGGGGACAATTTAGTCGGCAATCAAAGGAAAATATGTATCTGTGACCTCAACAACTTGATGACTGTAGATGAGAGAAGATAATTTCAAGTCATCCCGGTGAAAATAATGTAATCGGAGAACATTCACTGACCACCCAAATGACAAATAAACCAGGTCACAGGTATTTGAAACACCATCGACTTTGGAAACACTCGCAAATCATTACACTTGCCAAATGATTCACTGTTTGCTGCTTACTGGGCGATTTTTTATTTATTTGTACACTAGTCAAGCAAGACTATGTCATTTACTCCAACAGTGACAATAAAAGTTATCACAAAGTATAAAATACTTGTCGGTGTCAATGTGTAATTAAAGTTTATTATTCACAAGCGATGTAAAAAGTGTTATTCTTATTCTTGTATTAACTGTCAGAGAGATCAATGAGAGTCATCTGATCGATGGAATTCATTTGCATCCAGGAAGTTACTAATTGTAACACAAGAATAGAGATGCTCGCATCTTATGCTTGTGATGAGTATGAATAGGTAGGTCTCATGTTCTGTCGAGTTATCAAAACAATCAATGGTTTACATTACGAGTTACAATCTTTGGATATTTGATCATGTTGATCTATTATGAACTGGAGAATTCGGTCAAACGCTCGTTCTCGTTGAAGCTATTGATTCATCACAGTGAAAGCAGCCAAAATAAGTAAAAAGCTTATGAATCATTCGTTCTCTCCAATTGGTCATAATCAAAAGGAAGCAGGATAATGTGGAAATGCAAAAAATAACCAATTACCAATCAAGGCACCATCGGGATTCGAACCCGAGATCTCCCGCTTACTAGGCGGGCGCTTTAACCAACTAAGCCATGGCGCCAATACCTCCGTTTACCCTTGAAATTGAACTATTTTCCCTTGAGGCAACTCGATCGGACGCGAAAATCGAGAATTCGACCAACTACGGACAAATAGACAAGCGAATACATTTTCGACAACTCACAAATGAAAACGTAAAAAGAAAGGTATTCAGTGATAAACTGTAATTATTAACTCACTAACTCCGTCTTGTGAATGTAATTGCAACTTTAATTGAGTGTTGAATCATTCAATTAGTAAATTGAAAACAACAAAGAACCTTCGCTTCAAAGAAAATGTCCCAAGAGTGATTCGCTTGCTATGGAATTTGATGGTGAGAGCAAACTCTACAAATGACTCGACAAATAATTCATCATCAATTCTCTGGCGTCGACTGATGGACAAAAAAAGCGAAAAGAACTTTAGTGAAGAGTCCTTAGTCCATTGCTCCTCTTGTTGCCCGAAAAAGACGTTAATGGATAACGAAGGTAAAACAAAGATATACTCCTTCTTTGTTTGAATATTTTAGAATTTTCTCTCAGCATCTTATAAATACTTTTGAACAGTTTAAGTAAATACTTCCAACAAAGTTTCTACATCTTGCAAAACTTCAGACTCAATTAAGTAAGTGTGGACATTTGAGGGCTTATTGAGAGGAAATTTAGTTCACTAAAGACCCTGGTTACACTGGTGAGATGTATTAATTAGACAGTTGTTGACAAAACAATTAAATGTCTGAAAGAATCATCATTCTAAGATTCGCAAGAGAACTCATAACGAATTCAAGATTGGAGTTAGATACAACTAATCTGTCTGGTTGACCAGACTTTTAACCGAGAAAAAAAGGAAAATTTGTCATTCTGGAAGTAATGAGTATCATTTAAACGCGCGAACATTGACGGTCAGGTTTGTGCGTAAGAACTGAGAAAGATGAGGCAAGAGCAGCCTGTGGATGTGGGAATAAAAGAGAAGTCACTTACTGGAGATATGAAAAATTATAATCATTTAGTCACAGGATGAAAATTAAATCAAATTAAAATTAAAATTAAATTTCCAGACGAAGACTGGAGACTAAGTTTATCTCCATCATCATGCTCAGCATCTGATGCGTTTATTAACCCTCTCGCTAATGTTTTCTGTCATTGCACCAGTTGTTCCGGAAGGAATTGAAAAAGCTAGAGCTGAATGAAGCTCATTGCCATTGAGTTCTGATCCTGATGATTAGCAAGAACAGGAAACAGCAACAAAGTGGTATCATTTTGACTAAATCAATCATAGATGAATCAATTGCGAAATAAGATGCTCTATTTTGCATCATAATGAATCAGCCCTCGCCTTCAATCACCTGTATCATTGTACTTGATGGTCAACCAATATTTACATTGTTTTACATATTCCTCGAAACAATCTTTTGTTGATGGAAAAAATAAATTCATCTTCTACTTGACACAAACATTTATCCATACAGATATCTAGTGAAGAGGAAAAGTTGCATCACTCACCTAATTAATTTTCGGAATGACAGTCCGGCGACCGGTGACAAATACAAATTAGTAAAGATGAACTATGTAAGCTGAAAAATGTTCCATTTGAATGAATTCTGTTTGAATTTGAATTTCGTGAGATAAAAATTAATTCGGAGATCGAGACTCGGTGAAGAAAAGTTGCGGACTTCCTATTGCTTCAAATGTCATCGGCAAGCACTTTTGAAATATGTCAAAGGATAACTCGTGCAAATCCATATGTGAAGTGTAATATTGATGCACGTGATATTTCAATTCCTCATACCTGATACCTCGTCATCAGACATTCCTCAACTAATTACTCATTAGGAAATCACGTAGTTTGAAAAAGTGAGCAAGTTATTTGATTTTTCTCTTTGATCCATGACCACTGGCTTAATCCACCGTAATGATCAATTTGGAGTAAACAATATAATTCACGAGGTTCTCATGTCCTTACTTGGATGTTGATTAACGTGTAAAACACAATTTGTTGAATAAATTTATTCATCCATTTAAACAGCATCAAAAGAGAAGATCGATTTTCCTCTTACTCAAACCAGTGGAAGTAGAGACATTGGAATTGCAAAATTTTTCCACAAGTGAACCAATAATTTATGCAATCACAGGGTAAACTTGAAATCTATTCCTATGGTCCTGGTATTGTTAATCTTGAGGAGCAGCAGCAAAAGTCAACTTTTTCTCCCAGAAGACATCTCTACAAACAGACAATCAACAAACTCATGCAATACCTGATTTAATCGTATACAGCATTTCAATGACAAGCAAATTATTTTAATTGCCTTTGGGTGACCGAGTTTTAGGTCAAAATGTATAACCATCCTCGACATAAGAGTATATATGGATGGGCAAATCATACTTCTGTATGACTGATACATTGCCCTTTGCACTAATTGTATGGTCCCTTTTTTTGGTGAATTCACTCTTAACTGGCCGCTTCGTTGTTCCCTTTTCACCGACTCCATTTGTATTTGTGTTTGTGTATTTTGATTGATTAGTGTCTTGAACACTGATATTCCATCATCATGGATGATTCCAGGATGCAAGAAGTGTTGAAGATCCAAAAAAAATTGGATAAAGTAATGAATAAGAAAGAGGTAATCAATTGTCATCCATTGTTTCTTACAATCACCTGGCCATGCGACTTTAATTTTAACTTATAATTGATTTTTATTGATACAATTATTTTTCTAAATCAATATTATTTCTTTATTTGTAACAAAGGATGTCGGATTAGCAAGAGATCTCTTAATTGCTCTGGGTAAAATTTCGGTTACTCTAGATGTTTTAACCAAAACAAGAGTTGGTCTCACTGTTAATAATTTACGTAAATCCATAAAAGATGACGAAGAAACATCTGCTCTAGCTAAAGATCTCATCAAGAAATGGAAAAAGTTGATTGACAACAATGCAGCTACTAAAAATGCCGCCAACAGTCAAGATTCAAATGGAAGTAGTAATGGAGCATCTTCCAGAGATGACAAGCATTCAATTACTAGCAGTGGAAACAACAGCAACGACAGCACCAGTCACAATAACAGCCATTCAAAAAAACAAGTTAGTGCACCAGCTAAATCATCTTATTCGTCAGGAGATTCATCAGGCAATGAAATTCGAAGCAAATGTAGAGAAATGATTGCCAATGCACTCAAAGTGTCTCTACCCGAAAACTTGGTCAATTCGGATGAAATTGATCTGGGTGAATTGGGTGATGCAGATGATTTAGCTGAAAAAATTGAGGAGCAAATTTTCAAAGAATTCAGAAATACCGAAAGTAAGTACAAAAATCGAATTAGAAGTCGTGTGGCTAACCTCAGAGACAACCGAAATCCCGATCTCCGTCTCAATGTACTAAGAGGCATCATTTCCACTGAAAGAATAGCCAAGATGGATTCTACGGTAAGTCTTTGTTTATTTAAATTGATTATATACATCTTATTTTTTCAATTATTTCATGTTAACCGTGAATTTTTTCATCCGAAACAGGAAATGGCAAGTGAAGAAATGAAACAACTGAGAGAAAAAATTACCAAAGATATGATTCAAGAGCATCAAATTTCAGTTTCTGGTGGCACACAAACAGACCTCATTCAGTGTCCCAAATGCAAAAAATCCAATGTCAACTATAATCAAGTCCAAACCAGATCGGCTGATGAACCTATGACCACATTTTGTCTATGTAATGAATGTGGTAAAAGATGGAAATTTTGCTAAAGTACAGTTCTCTCATTTCATTAATTATTTCTTCACTTTTTTGTCCAATTCACACCTATTTCCTTCGATCTTTATTACTATCTATTCACCTTTAAACATAATCAAATGTTTTCATGAACTTCTTTAGTAATAACATTGTGGCCGTCAAATCGCACTTGACTGCACCATCCAACAAATCGAATGAATAAAGTATGATTTCCTCATCAAGAATCAATCAAAAAAATACAACTTTATTGTCTTTTCATTGTATCAATGTAATCAAAGAACATGCATGTTTTGAATATCTAAATGTGCATATTTCCGAGAAGATCCGACAACTCTTGATCACTTTGGAAGTTCAAGAGTGTAACCATGGATTCCCGCCACTTTGGATTGTGAATGCGAGACCATAATTGACGCGGCATCGCTCTCACAATTTGCTTGGTATCAATTGGACACTTGCTAGGGAATCTTATCCAATTTTTATCAATTTGGATTTCAAGTTCACTACATATGTCGGCGATGAATTGACATGCTTCGCCATGATCATGAAATGGCATTATCACATTGGCAATGTAATCAACCGGAAACCCTGATGTTGAATTGTTTGATGCTGTCGCTCGAATCAAATGAATGAATATATCACCTTGAATTTGAGATATGTCAGTTGACAAAGCACAGAAGAGAATAAAATTCATCTTGATGCATTTCTTGAGTATTTTGTAAAGGCTGTTGCTTAGATATAAGCGACAAATGCTTAAGGCTTCACGAACAAATGGATGCTCTTTTACAGCATCAGGAAGTGTTTGGTATCTATTTAATTCTGAGATCGCATCCAAATTCCTGATTATATGAATCGATTCAATGAGACATCTTCTAGAAAATTTTTTTTCATCCACAGTGGGATCAATTTGAGACCCATCTTGTTTCTTGTAAATTGTTAAGAGCTGATTTAGGCAAATATGAAGGTGAGACAGGTTATCCTGAGGATCGAAGTCTACATATTCACCGATGGAAGATTTATATGCTGATAGTACGTAAAAAAATGTTGCATTTTCTAAAATAAATAGGCTAGTTACTTCCTCAACTCGTTGTATTGTCATTTCTTGCCTTACAGCTCTCAGTCGATCATGTACAAATTCATATATAAGTCTTCTGTTTGTTTCATCTTCTAGAGACAAAATATCATTCATCAAATATGAGACAGTTTTCTTGAGTGTTTCCGGGGTTCTAATTTCAGAAGGTTGCCATTTTTTATCTGCAGCTGGTCTTTGGTAAGCGGTAACCGTTTTATCAAAATCCGGATCATGTCTTCTCTTTCCGATTGACGATTGAGTTGCTTCAAATACAGATAATCGTCCACATTCAGCTCTTCTTTCAGCATCCTCTCTTGGACACATTTGTGTGCAGATGCCCTGAATCACAGGTTGATTAGGATGATCTAAACCATCCATCGTTACTTTCTTCACTTTACTACAGCATGTGCAGCAGGTATATGAGTGGAATATTTTTTCAATCAGCTGGCACCAGATGATCCAGGTGGAGCAAGTGAGCTTTGAGGTTGTGATGATCTTCATCAAAACCAGTTTTCATCATCTTCTTCGTTTACGTATCGGCCATCGTGGAATTTCCAATTTTTGTGCATCTTCATTCATTAAGCTTGATTAAAATCTAAAACATAAGTGCAATCAAGTATGCTGCGTTTATTGGGCATGGTCACCGGTGCAACTGCCATCGGTGGCGTAACATACTCAGCCTCTCATAATGATTGGAATATTTCATCAGTTGGTCTTTTTCGATTTGGCCGAACAGCAGTTACCGTTGCTTCCATCGCTGTTGATTACAAATTGAGCGCTCGTGGACTCAATACTAAGGATGAAGAAGAACAACGAGATGCCTGGTCTAATGTTCACACTCGTTCTGCCAATAAACTTCTCAAACTATGCTGTGCCAATGGTGGTGTCTTCATCAAAGTTGGTCAACACATTGGAGCCCTCGATTACGTTGTGCCACCTGAATATTGTGACATACTCAAAGTACTACACAATCGAGCGCCCAAGTCCAACTTGGATCAAGTTAAACGGGTTATCAAAGAAGAATTTGGCCGTCCTTTGGAAGAAATTTACACTGATTTCGAAGAAGAACCAATCGGAACAGCATCTCTTGCTCAAGTTCACAAAGCTGTTCTCCGTAAAACCGGTGAAACTGTTGCAGTTAAAGTTCAACATCCAAATGTTAAAAAACATTCTCTCGTTGATATGACAACAATGGATTTACTTGTTAAATTTGTAGCTAAAATTTTTCCCGATTTTTCTTTCCTGTGGTTAGCTGAAGAGATGAAAATCAACTTACCACTTGAATTAGATTTTGAAGTTGAAGGTAAAAATGCTGAAACAGTTAGAAAAATGTTTAGTAAGTTTGATTGGTTAAAAATACCTCAAATCAATTGGTCACTCACCAAGAAGAGAGTAATAACAATGGAATATCTCGATGGATCTGAAGTAACAGACAAAGAATATGTCAAGAGGAATCGTTTGAATCCTCGAAAAATTTCTCAAAACTTGTCAACTCTGTATTGTGAGATGATATTTTCAGAAGGATATGTACATTGCGATCCTCATCCTGGTAATATTCTGGTTCGACCGTCACCCAAAGGTCCTGAAATAGTTCTACTAGATCACGGACTGTACACTACTCTTCAAGAAACTTTTAAAGTGAATTATTGTAACTTATGGATCTCCATCATCAACGGTGATCATGATGGTATAAAAAAGTGGGCCACTGAATTAGGAGCTGGTGATCTCTATCCAATTTTAGCTTGTATCTTAGCAGCCAAACCGTGGGAATCGTTGATGAAAGGACTTACAAAACCTGGTGTAAAGACAAACTCTGCTCAGGAGAAAAAACAATTAAGAGAATACGCTGTTCAATATTTTCCTGAAATTGCCAAAATTCTTGCTCGAGTCAATCGACAGATGTTACTTGTTCTCAAAACAAACGACTTACTAAGAGGAATCGAAGGTTCTCTTGGAACTCGTGGTGAGAAAACTTCTCTCCTCAACATGTCAAAGTACTGTGTTCGAACTGTCTATCAAGAGCAAATAAATAGAACTCAGGGAATGTTTCGAAGACTCCTGCTACGGTTGACCAGACAGTGGATAATCGCCAAAATTAACTTTTATCATTTTTACTTATACATTTACACTTCATTTTTATCTAGAAAAGCCATTTCGTAGATCATCATTCACTGTTAAATTACAATTTGTTTTTTTTTTGGGGATTTAATAAATTATTTCCATGTCAACAAGGATTGATTAAGTTGAACCTTAACTTCAAACCTTTTTCCAACTAATCAATTAGTCTGAGCGAAGCATTTAATCGTTTCGATAATCGACCTTTGCTTGGCTGATAAATTATTCACCAACATGCCAAGTGCCAAGTCGTATCAATCTTGGTTAATTTTCTATACTTTAATTGGCACAGGTATGAAAATCGCTGATGCGATCACCCATTGTATCGCATGACACAAATATGCCAATGGTCTTGCCTCATTGACTAACAACTGATGCATGGATCGATCGATACAATGAATCAATATCAACTCCTTAACTAATGCTAATGGTTTACAATCGAACATAATATTCTCATGGTTCTGTAAGTTGTGAGTAGAATTTTTTTTGTTCTTTCTTTGTTTCATGGAAAATTCATGAATCATGTACAATTGAAATCACCTGTTTCAGGTACCCTTAACCATTGATGAAATATTTATGCAGTCAAGTTGTTGCATTCGTTTGACATTTTTCATTTGCTCATGAGAATAAAATTACAATTTTCAACCCGAAAAAAAATCAATCGAATGTGTGTTACTTTCCAATGACGTCATTTGCATGGACAGTTCTCTTTTTTCACTGTTGAACCCAAAAGTCGTCATTCGTTGACCAGACATTTAAATTGTGTGACTGTAGAAAAAGTCAACAAATCAGTCAACGAGAAAAACTTTTCAACCAAATTGTGCTCCAAGTAAAATGTCTTCCATGCAAATGAAAAGTACAGTCAAATGTCAAATTGATTGGCTGGACGTATAAAAAGTGACAAACCTTGAGACTCGAGACTCGAGTTGAAGTTACAGATGAAAAAAATTACTTTAACAAAAAAAGACGATGTTCAAGCGAAAGAAGTTTGTCTCATCGAGGTCTCTCTCACATTGTGATTAGATTTACGAGGAAAATTGAAGAGACACAGTAGAAAAATCGACTTTGTACCACCGACCAGTTGACACGGTCAGGAAGTAGAGTGAATTGTGAATTGTGAGTTGTGAATTGAGTAAGGCTTTGACCGAACAACACTAAAGAACATTAGTTGAAGAGGCAGACTTTTGTTTCCCAAATGGGTGGACATCTGACAAATATAATAATCGTACAACTTGTGAACATAGAACCTCACAATGGAAGAGAGAGAGACAGTGTGAACACTGGACACTGGACAGTGGACACCATAGCTTTTCTTTATTATTTTATTTCGCTTTTTCCCTTTGCCTGGACGCCCTGACGACTCATTGGGTCTCTTTTTTTCTCTGTTCTGTTCTGTTCTGTTCTGTTATTTTTTTCTCTTTTACCCTGCCCAGCACTCAAACTGCATTCGACTGAGTCCTCCAATGCAGCTGTTGCCAATGGTTACCACTGGCAAGTATGAAGACTTCGATGTCTCTATGTACTCATCCACTTTCTCGTCGTCCTGCAAGTTGATCAGGGTTCTCAACTCTCCATCCATTGTCTCACTTGTATCCCAAATCGTTTGAACTACCGACAACAAGCAACACTTTCTAATCTATCTCATCAAGTGAATGAACAATTAATTGAGTGAACCTTTCTAACACTCAGCTCAACAATATAAAACAAGTGCAAACAAAGATACCATCAACAACAGAGAAAGATCACTGTCGAAAACAAACAACGTTGTCTGCATGTGTGTCGAATAAAAGTGCGCCTTTTTCAGTGAATATGGCAGCTCGACCTGCTATTCAAGCTTCGTTTCTTTTTCGTCGAAAAGAATTTATCCCTGAAGACAAACCAATTGTCATTGACAAAGATTTAGGTCCTGAGGTTTCTTTTACCTTTATCGATGTAATTCCTGGTCAAGTGGTTCAACATGAATTTCATACATTCAGGTAAGGATTTTTCTTTTTCACCCAATGATATTTATTTAGTTTCGACAAGAACACCCTTGATCGATACTATCGATGCACTCAATGCACAGTATGCAGTTACATCATGTGCATTTAAGTTTGGTTCTAAGTGAGCAAAAATCTTTCATTACATATAGTAATGGTGTAATCTAACTTAACTTTCCTTTTTAACCAATCAGTGATTTAATCGATGAAGCAAACAAGTGGCTGACTGAAAATACAGGTTGGGAAGTAATTAACTGTGAAACAGTTCTACTCTTCTTCAAAAAGGTGAGTAAATCGAAGGCTCGAGTTGCTGTCAATCTTTTTTGATGCGTCATTTCCCCTGACCAGTTCATTAAGGTTCATATTAAATTGTCGGTCAAATTATTTATTCAATTAGGGAGAAAATGGCAGTATGCACTTGGCACCTGAAGATACTTGCTTTCCTTTGGATGGTGATTATCATCAATCGTTAATGGGTTTACGATTGTGGATTTCTCGTCAGCCAATCGATCAAACATTACAACAACATCATCAGTGTCAAGTAATCGATCATGTTGATTTTTCTCCTCATTTAGATACTGAAGATAAAAGTCAACGATTTCGTAAACTTGATCAAGTAATTGATCGGATAAATTTTGAATTTCAAGCTGGAGTTCATCCTAAAATTGGTAACATAATTACCATTGAAACACTTTATCAACCAGTTACATCTGATTGGAAGATAAATCCAAAAAATACACTTTGTAACTTTCCATCTCGATGTATTGTCATCATTCGAATATTTTACTCAAGAAAACCACCTGGAGTTAAATTAAATAGTCCACTCTACAAATTACCAATTATTGGTATAAATGATTTTGTACCTAAACAACTTTCTTCAGGTGGATTTTTTCGTAGTCCAGTATTTGAAAAATTTTCACAAGTTTTAACAAGAGCAACTGAATGGATTACACAAAATCCAGATTTGGAATTTAAAAATGCTCAGTGTTTAGAAGTTAAAATGAAAACAATGGGTCGAATTGATACAAAAGTTATGAGTCACAATGGAGATCGTGGTGATTACATTAGAATATTTCGAGTTGCTTATACTAAATTAAAGGATAAAAGCAAAAAAATAACAATACCAATGTCACTGGGTAATGTTGACACGGAAGATGTTGTCATTAATGTTGACATGAAAGGAAAAACGACAGAAAACGATGTTGACCAAGGTTGCAGAGAAAAGAAGGATAACGAAGGACAAGTACAACAAAAAATACAACAAATACAACAAATACAAGAAGAAGAAAGACCAGAACATCAAGAAGAAGAAGAAGAAAAACAAGAACAAGAACAAGAACAAGAACAAGAACAAGAACAAGAACAAGAACAAGAAGAACAAGAACAAGAACATGAAACAGAACAAGGAAAAACAATCGATCAGCCAAACATAGAAACAATCAACGATGAACAAGCAATTGAATCGTCAACAACAACTGGATCAAATGATCGACAAGAACCAAATTCTCCTAATTGCAAAAGTATTAAAATAAAATTCGAACGAATCAATACTGATGGAACTGGTGAACCAATTGAACCTGAAGTTGAAGTATCTGTACCTGATGAACCACCAAAGTATGAATCAGTTTCATCAACACCTTTATTGACCCATGCAACACCAAATACGTTGTTTCTTTCATCTATTATATTTACACCTGCTGATCAGGAAGCAACTGTTCATGAAATTAAAAGAAAAATGCACGAATGGATTGATCAAGCATCTCGATTTGCCTTCAGAGAAGGAACAATTGTTTCACGACCGAGAATTTTATCTGCTGAAACGGTTGAAATATTTTGTAAAGATTTTTCTGAATATGAGATCAAACTTGAAACAGAAAATACATTTAAACCTAATCGAATTGGTACGATGAATCAATTTCTTTTTATGGCTTTTCGAGTTTACTTCGATGTAGGTTATTATGGTAGTCGAATGGAATCAAGAAGAGTCTCTTCTACCATTGTCATTCCTGGAAGTGGACACAAGTCATTATCTACTTCTTGTTCATCATCATGTGTCATTGGATGAATCATTCATCTCACTTAAATTGTCCCTTTCTTTAATTTAACAAGTTGAGAGATTTTACATTTTTTCCTCTTTCCTCGTCATTCTTTATATAACACTGATTGCATCAATTGGCTCAGCTGCAAATGTCACACATTTGACCAAATGATCAAATTTTGTTGTCTACCTCTGTCGATTGCTTAATACTCTTCGTTCATTGCTCTTAAAATTAAGTCTTGAGCAACTTTTAAATCACCCTATAAGTTTTCCTGAGTAAACTTTTCATCAATAAACTAATGGACTGAATCATTATCCTGTTGACACGTGATGAGCATTGTGAGTTCTTCGATAGAACTTTTCATCGGCAAACAACAAGATCACTGGCAACAAATCTACTTAATGAATTATTTTTTCACCAAATGTCAAATGGTTTCAAAAGCCCACCAAGAAAAAAAAGTATCAAGTGTCAATAAGTGGGAAGGATAAGTTTATTGCTCTGATCATTACATTATTTTCTGCTTGGTTTGTGTGTTTTGTTGTATCATCATAATAAGATTGAGTTTAATCATCGAGTGAGATTTCAAATGAAAAGTCATTTTATTTGAACTCTGTTGTCTTCAACAAAATAGAAGACATCTTAATAGCCGTATGAACCACTGTATGAACCACCCATATATACTGGTGGTGGAGGTCGAATGAACATAGGACCAAACGGATTATCTTCATAGTGAGATTTTGGAATTGAATGGGCCACCATGCCTGAAACAATCGCAGTAACAAACAGAACAACTGCTGTGATCGAAGAACCCCAAAGGACATAAGTGAAATATTTAGGGAAGAAAATATTATATTTAGCAATGCACGTGTCGTTGTGAATTCTTTCTTTAGTGCATGGTAAATTTTCGCTGTTCTTTTCACAACAAGATTCTGGAAATTGATCTTTGTGTTTAACTCGATAATCAACCCAGACATCAATGGTGTCCCCTCCACAGCAACCAAATTCTTGAATTTGTTCAATTGTAGTCATACGATTTTCGGTGTCATTGAAAGATTCTCTGATCATGTTTTCAATTGTTTTGTTGATGTTAGGCTTGTACTGACTCATATATATTGCCATGGCTGTAAGTGCGATGGTAAGAATTAACAGAATTATTGAGTGTAAACACAACATGCATTTTGAATTGTTAGCTGCTCCACAACATCCGATGAAAGATATCAATGCGGCGAAAATTGATAAAGATGCAACTGTATATAAGGTCAGAGTTGGAAATCCAGACATTTTGTCACCAAAAAAAGATACTTTGTTGATGACGAGTGCACAAAAGACCGTTGAAACAATGCCCATTATCTGAAAATGGAAGAAAAATCAAGGTTAATCTTGTTTAAATTTCATCCTAATCAACAACTGGTACTTACAAAAATCAAGCAGTTTACGAAAAAAACAAAATACTTGAAAAAACTTGAAAGGCCCATGGTGACGATCTACTCGATGGTGATCTACACGATTTACTTGTAGTTCGACGATTCAATTACAACAATTGACTGTTGACAGATGAGGCGTGAGATCAATTGAATCAGTGGACTCTTCTTTCACAAAGATCAATTAACAGTTTGTTGACAGCTTTTATATTCTTCCACTGTAACAACGTAAACACAGTCGACAAATCGATGGACAAAGTTTAAGTTTGCAATGACAAGTGAGATGGATGACGATGATTCATGAAGAATTGTTTAATTAAAGGTTCTAGATATCAAACAATTGACTTATTTGTCTGGTAAAACAGATGTCTGTTTATGTGATTCATAACAACAATCCTCGTCATTCCATTGGCTTCGACTCACTTGAAAGTTGTAACGATGAAACATTTCTCCTTTTTTTGCATATTTAATTGACTAAGAAAACATTCCGCTGGTGAATTTGAGAAAAATTGAATTAGCAAATGTGAAATGAGAGTATATAGTTACAATTGACATGGCAAAGGAAATGCAAACTTGTCTGTGCAATAAATAATAACAATTGGTTCATTTGAAACATTCACCACAGAGGCGGTAGCAAATGAGTCATGAAATGATGGATTTCACCATCGATGAAAATAACTGGTGCATCAAAAGTGTTTGTTTTGATAATCATGACGAAATCGGTTCATCTCAAGGACGCAAAGGTTAACATGATCAGTTCTCATCTTTTCAGTGTGAAGAAAAAAATAAGTTTTTATTTGGATACGAGTAAGTTCTGGTTTGATGACTCAAAGGAAGAGAAGAAATATCGACATCACCTTTGAAAGAATTCAAAATTGAATGGATACTCAAAAGACAAAATTTGCCTCAACTAATGTATTCCTTGTGTCTGATAATGGCGGAAGGAAGTTGCCTTTCATTTTGATGAGAAGCAAAATGCACTCACAGATGTCACATGGGTTACAGAGATCAATGAATTCCTTTCAAATGGAAAAGTATGAAGATATATCTATTCTTTTTCATCTGGTCACTATCTCATCTTGTGCTACTAAAACCAGGCCAAGAGATTATATTGTGACCATTTGAATTGGAATATGAAACCAAGGAAACCGGTGAAAAGTGGTAACTGACCTAAACCAATTTGGGAATGCGCAGTCAGGTTTTAATTTAAAAAATGAATTTTTGGAATTAAAGTTGATCTAACAAAAATCATCGAGCATCAATAATTGGTGAAAATTCATTATTTCCAGGGCAACAGCTATTGAAATGACAGAGTGAAAATGGTTGACTTGTTCTTTCAACTGAAAAGTTAATTTAGACAGATGAAAAAGAATTGATCACCTGATCCATCGATCCCAGGCGAGTATTTCATTTGGTGCAAGAAGAAGAGTCAAATGTGCTCCATGTTAAACTGAAGAACCTTTCTGCTTCAATTGAATCGTCGACGAATTGTCCTTGTCTTTGAGTGTCAATCAAGATGGGTCGTAAGAAGAAGCAATCAAAAATGGGTTGCCTTTGTTTCGTGAGTATACAACATTTATTTGCTGTATGTAAGTTTAAAATGACACATTTAATTCCTTTGTAGGTTTTAGGTGCATTTTTTGGAGTTTTCGCTGCACTTGTGATCACCAGAGCTACTTATTGTGATTCGGAAACTCAAGACTTTGTAAAAATACAACCAGGTGAAACAAACAAATTTTGTGCTTCAACAAATTTTTCAGCAACAACAACATCAACACCAAAACCTTAAGAAGTGTTCGTTATGGAGATTTACTTGAAGAAGTCAAGCGAGACAAATGAAGATGTTTAGTAGAACAATGGATGAAGATGACCTTGAAAGGATGAAAGATGAGTATAAATTGAAAAAAAATAAACATTTGTCCAGATAAAAAGTGAAAAAAAAGTAATTTACAAATGTTCGCCTGATTTACTCAAAGTCAAATTTGATTTAGCCAACAATTGACACAGTGAAGTATCCTTGATTGAGTAAGATGGAAACAATAACTGTCGAGTAAACAGTACAAAGTGACTCGTAATTGGTAGTAGGTTAGTAGTCAATGAATGTACACACACATACATTGGAAGAAGTAAATATTTTTCAAGTGTCCAAAAAGTACTTTTATCTTCATTCAAGCAGTTTCAATTGGCGCAATCTTCTTCTTTCTTCTTCTTTATTCAGTACTTTTTTTGACAGTCACTTTACATCAATTGAAAAGCAACCCAATTTTAGCTTAGTCCTGACATTTTGGTCCTTCAGGTGGAAAGAATGAAACGAAGGGAAAAAAAAAGTTAAGAATGAAGAGAAAAAACAAATTGTACAATTTTTCGTTACCATTTGATGCCAAGGATGCAAATGTTCAACCTTTGCACACGACTTTGTGTCAGTGTAGTTATTAAATTGTACGAAAGTAAACAAAATGTCTTGTATAAACGACAACAATTACATGTGTTATTCATTTATTTTTAATTATTGATAATTTTAATCTCCTCGTGAGTCTCATTGAATGTGTAAAAGTTCAACAACAATGTCCAACAGGAATTTCCACCCAACAGAGTTATTCGTTGTCGTTAGAAGGATCACAAATGAAGACAAGACAAACAAGTGACTCAAACAATTTAAAAAGACTCAAAGGATTGACCATTTATGAAAGTTTAGTCATCATTTGACAAATGACGAGTCTTTTGTTGTCCATGACAACTGAAGAAAACAAGCGAATTAGACAAGAAGAAAACAAGAAAACAAGTAAAGATCAATCAGACAAAACAACCGAGGTGTGGTTCCTTGTGGTTCCTTTTGGTTCCTTGTCTAAGGATGAAAGAGAAAGACAATTGCTGTGGTCCTCGATGAATGGATCAATGTGCACGAGTGGACCTTTTGATTCACTTGAATTGTCAGTGATTATCTTCTTTTCAAAGAAAGAGGAAATGTTTACTCTGTCAAGTCAAATGCAGTTGTAACCATTTGTGTCTGTCATTTGTAGCATTCGTATCATTCGTTCTATTGTGGTGATTGTTCATTTGACATGATTCCTTAATTCTTCTTCCCCGTTTTCTCTCATCCTCAGGATTTACTGATGCATCATCGATGGTTCTTGGTTTGAATTGTAAGATGTTACTGTGCAAATGTTTTCCTTAGACAAGTGACACTTGTGTGACCGGAATGCTTGATCCAATCGATTAAATTCAATTTCAAGTTGATTCAATGTCGATCTCAAAGTACAATTGTCTGATTCAAGGGTTTCAGATTCACGTAGAAGGAATGCAACATGTTGACGCTTTTTAAATCTGCACTTTGATGCAGCCAATTTATTTCGTTCACGTCGTCGTTTTCTTCGAGCATCTTCATCTTCTTCCATCGATTGCGACATTATTGCCAGCAAAGAAACTTTTTTACCAGGATCTAGAGTTGAATTTTCATGAACTTGATAGTGTGGACAGAAAGAATCATACATGAGGTTGTTGTTTGTATCATTGATGTTTGTTTTACTTTGTTTAAAACGGATATTTTTTTCAAATGCATTCAAATCACATGAATCACCATCACTGGAGTCTTTCAAGTTATTGCTTATCAGACAATCAATAAAGTTTGAGTCTGAACTGGTTGAATCGGTAAACATTTGATTTGTCGGGTAAGTTGAATGATAATTTGAATTGGGCCAAGAGATTAAATTTGTTTCCTCCAAATTCCACTTGTTGCCATTATTTACTGAATATATAGTGTCATTTTTTACTGAAGTGTCCAATGTTGAAGTTTGTCGGTTTGTCCAAGGTTTACCCAGATGATTTCTATGATGTTGATGAACCGATGATGAATGGTAAAATGGTGAAGTATGATAGTGATGATGATAATGAGTGGACATTGTTGAGGTCAGTGTCATTTGATCATTTGGTAGGTATGGTTGAAGTGGATCTTTTTCAATCATCAAATCACGATGGTATAACGGTTGACAATACATGCCAGACCAGTTTTCAGGTTAAAGTGAAAGTGAAATACCCTACTGGTTCACAATTTGTTCAAGTTGATGGTGCGTTAAACCAACAATAAGTCATCTGAACAGCGCATATTCTTAAAATAAAATTTACTCTTTCTTCAATCCATTGACAAATTTACAACATTACATCAAGTGTGTTAACATCAAAAACTTTTCATCTCAACTTACGAGTTGTAATTATCAAATATATATTTGCTTTGTATATTTATAATATTTCACCTACACAGTATGTCATGTCAATGAACATATCAAAGAGTATGAATGGAATTCAAAATTAAGGCTTATGAGATAATTGTCATTATCAATGCATTACAATTTCTCCGAATTTCATCCTTTAGTCGATAATAATTAATCAAGGTACAGAACTCGACCTACAGATGATTAAATTCCTTTAGACACTGATGATGCTTAATGAATTTCACAACGTCAAGAACAGTAAGAGATTTACTATCATCAATGAAATAAACGATCTTTTATTTAGTGATAAACAACATGTCACTGTGCTCTGACAAGTAAATTTGATTCAATTGATTACTGTCTCAGGGTGAATCGATTGTTCTGTAACTTTCTCCTCAGACTAAATGATCATCAAAATTTGACCTTGCCTGCCATTGTGTCATTTACTTTGGCACAAATGATGTGCAAATATCATTTGAACACCTTGAACAAAGTTACGAAGAAGTTTGAATTAATCAATTGACAAAAAGATGTGAAATTAGATGTGATGATCAATGAATTAGATCAAATCAACTGAATGTTCAAATAAAGTCGAATTTACGACTCCAGTCAGATGACGCAGCAAGCAAGGAAACATCGTCAGCTGATGAGTGTTTGTCCTTGAGATTTTCTCATGGTGAGGTTGGAGCCGGTACGTGACTTGATCTTGCCATGGATCAAAAGTAAACATAATTCGATCTATGAAGCCAGGTGTTTTCTTTTCTCTTCAAGTGTAACTTTTAATTTATTCATTATCCAAGCGAAACCAAACTTGTTTATATTTTAGTACTTTGTTTTCCTTATTTTTTCATCCTTTTTGATCATCATCGTGGAATCTCCAATCAACCAACCAGTCAAGTAAATCATCATCTCAACTATGGCTTCAACTTGGACAAGGTTTAAAGATTTATTTTCAATTGAACTTGGTACCACTATGGAAGATGCTAAGAATACACTGAGTGGATCAACAATTAATCGATATCGTTCACGAAGATCAAATCGATCATTTAGTGGATGTATTCTTCGACGATGGATGCCAATTTCTGGTTCAATATCGTATTCAGCTACAGCTCTAAATATATTTCATGCTCAAGGATTTAATCAACATCTTAAAAGTTTACACGGTCCACTTGCTAATTGTTTGTTGTTTAATTCTCATCTTGGTGTTGGTGTTTACTTATTCTTCAGACCACACATTCGAACTTTACCTTCATTTCACCGAGTGATGTTTTGCGTTTACGGTTCAGTTATATTCAACTTTGGATCGATTCTACTCTGGTTAACCACGAAGACAGTCATCGGCAAACTTCCAGGTCCATGGTGGATTCAGTCACTCTTTGCATTATCCTCAGCAATTGGATTGTTGATCATTGGCAGTGAATACTTAAAGTACGTGGATGCTCTTGCTCGTCATTGATCGATTCATCATCTTATTATCTTCACTATTTTCACTCGTGCCTCTTGTTAATTCCATTGGACTTGAATTGATATTTTTTAGATGTTGAGTGGAGTTAGAGCATTAAAGTATTCGAACCTTGTACTGACTCATCAATTTCACTGTTACTTCCAATGCAATAATTCAGTATTGCGTCATTTATTTTTCATACAAAAAGAAATATCTATCTTCACTTTGTTCAACCTAAATTCTATTTGCTAAGACACGAAAAATGTATAAATACTTGTTCTAATGTTGCGTCACTCAACATGTAGTCCTCAAGATCAAATTTTCTCTTGAAATGTTCCATCGTTTGAAAAAGATGAGACCATGAACCTGATTCTGCATCGATTTTGTATGTGTACATTTTGCCGTGGAGATCTATCATTTGAACTCTTATGAATTTTGCTCTCAATTGTCGCAGAAAATCTTCTTGATAACTTTCATCTTGGCAAAGATCACTTTTAAATGTAACGAAAAGTGTATATCCCTGGCCAAATCGTTTTTTCAAGTGTTGAACTGAACCAATACACATGAGTTCACCAGCAACCATGATTGCGATTCTTGAGCTGAGAGCTTCACACTCTTGCATGGAATGAGAGGTGAGGATGATCGAACAATCGTATTGGTGAGGAATCTCGTTGAGAGTGGACCAAATTACTCTTCGAGCTACAGGATCGACACCTGCAGTTGGTTCGTCCAAGAAAACTAGTCTCGGATTACCAATCATGGCAAGTGCGATGCTCAATTTGCGCTTATTGCCTCCAGAGTAAGAACCAGTTGGTTTGTCAGCGTGTGAACCCAGACTGACCAGGCGAATCAGTTTTCGACACATCGAAGACAAGGGTTTTTCCCTGATGCCTCGAACTCGACCGAGTAACATCATCATCTCACGTCCCGTCAGGTTACTCAGGATGGGATTGATTTGAGGACAGTAACCGATATATTGTTGATACTTCTTCATGTCCTCGTACATTCGAAGGCTTCCTTGGTACACTTCACCATGAGATGACATTATATCACCAGTTAACATGCCGAAGGTAGTTGATTTTCCTGCACTGTTGACACCCAAAAGTCCGAAAATTTGATGTTGTCCAACTGTGAAACTGATACCTTTGACGGCAAAAACATTTGGATACATTTTCTTCAAATCATGTACCACCAAGTACTCTGAATTTGTTCTTTTTTCTTTGACCAAATTCTGAACCTTAATTTTCTCCTTAAGAACATCTTCATCATAGATTTCTTTCACATGTACAGGATTCTTTCGCTTGATTCTCATCAAAAAGTAAGCAAGGTAATCTTTGTAGAAAAGAACACCAATCAGAATAACCAACTGGAACATGAGAACGATCATTTCTGCGCCAACTGTACTGTATGTTAGTCCAAATGGTGTTTTGACGACACATCGATCAATATCAAGTATACGATTGTAACAAGTTTCTGGGCAGCAAAAAGAATACTCTTCAGTTCGACACAAATAAACCAAAATCTTATCATCAATAGATTGGCACAGATTACGTTTGATTCCATCTGTGTGCATCTTTTTGAAAGCCCAACATAGTGTAAATAGTGGAGAAAATATCCTCATGACCCAGATACAAATTTTATAAGCTACAGGTGTAATTATTTGTGTTTGCATCCAGTTTTCGAGGAATGATGAAAATCCTCCCAAAACTGGTCCAGTAATAATGTTGAAGCCAATTAGTGCAATGAAACTCCTCGATGGTGAAGAACAAAAATGAGCGAATATGTAACCAGTCATGATGGCACATGAGCCATAGAGAAGCAACAAAATACTAATGGCGTAGAAATTAACAGAAATCTTTGTGAATGTTCCATAATCATCGGCCAAGTAAATCACGATGAGGAATAGTATTGAACAGAGTGAATGGATGATCAGGTCAAAGACAAATGATGCCAAGTGATATGTGAAAGCGTTGAGTCCGGCCATGAGTTGAATCAACTTGACCTTGGAAATCAATTCTGCGGTCGGAAAGAGAGTGTAGAATGCAGAAATGAATGATAATGCTGTTGTTGTGCATAAAAACCAAAGTGTCGCTGTATAAGGAATAGCTTGAACTCGATCGGTATCTGGTTTTGGAAAAAGTTTGTTGGTGAACGCAACTGATGGTGAACTATTAGAACATTCTCTTTCATTAGTACGATAGATTAAATCAACGATCAAGGGCAAAGAGTGTAAATATTCAATATTGACCCATGATGAATATGATCTTCCCAACGATCTTTCTTGAACAGTAACACCGAATACATTGCGAGACATGAATGTGTCGAAAGGATATTTGGAAGTTTCATTGGCCAAATAATCAGTGATATTATATTCGAGTGGAAATTCAACAAATTTACTACCAAATGATTCAACTTCTTCTTGAAAAGATTTGACAAATTGGGTCAATCCGGATGAATTCAAATTAGACATGTCGTATTGAAGAAATACTAACTTCGGTTGAATTAAATTATAGCGCAGAGGTACATTTGATCGAACCAATGGAAAGTTTACGCCTGGATTTGTCAATGAAAATGCACAAAAGAGTATGATTGAAGGTAATACTTGTTGAAACAAAACATTGTACCAATTGCGCTTCCAATCGTGGAATCTTTTAATGATGAGTGCGTAAATTTGTGTCCAAAATAGTGAAATACCTGTTTTGATGAATTCATTTGAATCAACATTCATCATTCTTCTTTCATCCTCTGGAGGATGCGTACAAGGTGAAAGTGTATCGATTTTCTTGTCAACCAAATCACCAACTTTATGAAAAACTTCTTCCAAGGTAGAAAAAGTAACACCAAATGAATCGATGCCGAGTTCACCTTTCCGTCTTTCAATTTCAGTAAAAAACGCTCCGAGTTCTGAAGAATTAGAATGATTCAATTCATAGCAAATTTCCAAAGCATTCTCACTTTTCTTACAAGCTTTTGGCATGAAATCGATTATTAGTTCTGATGTTGCTTTTTCCACAAACATAGATGACTTAAGTATCTTCAAGTAATATCCAGTGCACAGAACTTTTTTGAGAAACAGAGGAGAACCAGCACAGATGACATGACCAGTGTGCATGATGATGATTCGATCGGCGAGTGCATCTGCTTCTTCCATGTCGTGTGTTGTCAATAAGATGGTTCTAGAACGACGAATTTTTTTCAAAGCATCCCACATGTGTCTTCGTGCCTCAGTGTCAAGACCAGAAGCAGGTTCATCAAGAACAACAATCTCAGATCCCCCAACAAGAGCAATTGCCAGGCAAAGTTTTCGTTTCATTCCTCCAGACAGTTTTTCTGGTTTGACATCCATGTAAGGCATGAGTGACAAAGATTCCATTGTTTCCACTACATTTGTGTTCACCTGGTCCTTGGGATAACGTTTGATTGCAGCATACAACAGAAGATGCTCTTTAACTGTCAGATCATCAAAAACAGCATTATGCTGAGGACACAAGCCAAGACTCTTTCTTGCAGCCAAAGTATCAGTAAACAGATCATGGCCATTAATTTTGACTGTTCCATTGTCAGGCATGGTCATTCCAGTGATCATATTCATGGTGGTTGTTTTTCCAGCTCCATTGTGACCGAGCAGACATGTTATTGACCCTTTGAAGACTTTGAGGCTGAGATTGTCAACAGCCACGTGAGCCGGTCGTCTCCAGCCTGATGGAAACACTTTGGTCAATCTTCGACATTCAATTGCAACTGAGTCCGGTGAATAAGCTTCTACTTCAAATAAGCGATCCTTGGTGTTGCCATAAGGATCAACGGTGAAAATATCTTCTCCATTCGACGCTTCATCATCGATGCTAGAACTGGAAATTCCTGTCCAGTATCGGAATGAACATGGAAAGTAAAATGGTTTGGCGATTCCATTGTCACTCGGCAGAACTTGATCGAAATACCAAATCAATAAGATGAACAAGACAATCGCCGCTGATTGTACGAATACGATTTGCATCACAGTAAGGTCATCATACATATCAATTGCCTCGTTAAGAGTACTCCATTTCAGTCCAATTCCCCTCACTTCATCTTGACTGATGAGTCTGAAAATCCAAACCAAAGCTGAATTAGGAAGTAAACAACTGGCTCTTCTTTCATGACCAGAGATGCCTGGATGAAAAGCACTACTTAGCAATGTATCAGGCATAGCATGGGAAAAAATGAAAACCATCAGTCCGATACATGCAGAAGTTATGGGATGACCTGTGAGGACAACAATCAATTGAGCAAGTAGTGTCAAATGGACACAATACAATTTAACTAAACATGTGATTAGGAAGTAAGATGAGTTGGAAAACAAACCAGGTGCTCCTAAAAATATCATTGCCATTTGAATGTTAGTAGTGATTAACATGGGGTAAATTGAATTGATGAAATTGGAAAACCAATAGGTAAATCGATTAAGTCCAGCCATTGCGATCATTTCTTTGCATCCTGTTGATCTTTCATCCTGAATTCGATAGATGAGGATGCAAAATGAAAATATAAGACCATAAGCGATAACCATGGGTGCTTTGTCAATGATGGGTGATCTAACCACAACGTAGTGACTTGGATATGGCATTCTTGTAGTTTCGAAATTGAGAGGGGTCTTTGGTTGTGGTAGACCGAATTTGTCAGCTCTAAATGTAAGGTACGAATGATAAATGAGCAATTGTAATTGCATGAAACCAGTGTTGTAATCTCTGACATTTCCTGTTGGACCTGATGTTTCTCTCGTCCTCCACTTTGAGGACAAATTCTGTTTATACTTGGCCGCAGTTTGACCGATTACAACGTTCAATGTTCCATTGAATTCAGTGAGACCGCTGACATTTTGAAAGTAAACAAGTCCTGGAATTGTTTGTTGTTGAGCGAAATCAAGTGAATGCCATTTCGATTCAAGATCTACTTCTTTTTCAAGAATTTGCGATTTCAACGTGATGCCCAATACTTTTATCATTTGCGCCATATGGTTTACAAATTCTCTGGTTACATTATTTTCGGGAGCAAAGTAAACTGTTTCATTGAAAACACCAAAACATTGCATTTTGAAGTCTTGAATGTCGGGAAAGATGACAGGAACAATTTCACCAGCTTTGTAATCCTTGGGATACATTGGATTGGAAATTGGTCCTTCCTTGTTGGCCTGGATGATGAGGATGATGACAAAAGCCAAGGGTGAAAGAAATTCCAGGGTTGTTTTGAATTTGTTGACTTTTTTGACGATACATTCTTTTACAATGAGTGATTTGATTTGTTGAGTGACAAATTTCATCTTGTGCACCAGTCAAATTGATTGTTGATTTGAAAGCATTCAATCGTCTAACCAACAAGTCAATGATGAACCTCACAATGGATCAATTGAAACAATCACATTGAAAATGATGATTGTTCTTCCCGATAAATTGTATTGGGTGGTGAGGAAATCTGAAAGGTCACTGATAAAAACACTCAGTATCTTGCAAGACTTTGACAACGTGACAAATCAATAGGAATGTTTGAGGCAGTCAAACAGATGGCAAAGATTAGTCCATCCACTCATAATCACCAGCTCAATTGTTGTTTCATTTTTCAGTGAGAATACAACTTCATCGCAGATTCTTCTTCACAGTGTACTTGATCAACTGAAACGAGTGAAACAAGTTATGATCCTTGATTGACAATCAGACTGATTAATTATTTCAAGTACACCAGTGACTATTTTTTATGAATAAATTAAGGATGAATATTTTTTTGATGTTCGGTCAAATGAAAGTAAGAGAAGCAAATTAATCACAACAAAGTTGTCGTCAATGTGGATGAAGAAGGTTTGATATGAAAGAAAATGTTACAAATGATATTGAACAAGAGAAATAACGTTTCTAAGAGACCACTTGAAGTGTTTTATTCCGACTGACAGAATAGTCTCATTCATCAGGTGTTTTCGTCGTTGCACCTTCTACATGTTACATTGAACAGTTACATGTACCATGTTATGAAACTTTATGCGCAATTATAATGACAAAATGAATGCAAGTTTACTCCTTTTTTCGTTACGTATTCGAATGAACTTTGTCATTGGAAAGAAAAGAAAGAAAAAGAAGATCAAACTTGAATGCAAAATGAGTACGATTGATTGAACAACAAATGAAAGAATGAAACAATTAACAGGATAGAAGAATCATTGGCAAATTCGACAATGATAATTATTTGACGTGTTGAATATTTTATTAGGTTTGCATGTAATATATCATTTCATCCTGAGGAGGAAATAATCTCAATCCGCTTTCTCTTTCTGCTTTGTTACGTAATGTTTTATCCCCAGCAACTTCTTTGGCTGTTTCAACAGATATTTTAGCTTGTTTACCTTTCATTTCTTTGTTTTCACGATCGAATTTGTTTTCCAATTGTTTCATCTGGGAATCATGATGAGTCATTAAAAGTATTCGAATTATTTCTTCTTGCTGCATTTGCTGTTTACGCAGTGTGTCAATCATTTTTTGTCTTTGTTTTTCAGAAACTTTTGTCCATTCAAGTATTTGAGTAGCAACAAGTTCTCTAATTTTGCTGTTATGCATCGATAATGCTACTCTGGTAAACCACGAAGACAATCATCGACAACCTTCAGGTTCCTGATGAATGCAGTCACTCCTTGCATAATCCTCGGCGATTGGATTGTTGATCATTGGCAGTGAATACTTAAAGTACGTGGATGCTCTTGCTCGTCATTAATCGACTCGTCCGGTTATATTCATCATCATCTTATTATCTTCACTATTTTCACTCGTGCCTCTTGTTAATTCCATTCAACTTGAATTGACATTTTTTAAATGTTGAGTGGAGTTAGAGCGTTAGAGTATTTGAACCTTGTACTGACTCATCAATTTCGCTTTTATTTCCGATGCCATAATTCAATATTTGGTCATTTATTTTTGATAAAAAAGATCCATCTTCACTTTGTTCAAACTGAATTCTGTTTGCTAAGAAGCGAAAAATGTATAAATACTTGTTCTAATGTTGTGTCACTCAACATGTAATCCTCAAGATCAAATTCCCACTTGAAGAGTTCCATCATTCGGAAGAGATAAGACCATGAACCAGCTCTTGCGTCGATTCTGTATGTATACATTTTACCATAGAGATCTATCATTTGAACTCTTATGAATTTTGCTCTCAATTGTCGCAGAAAATCTTCTTGATAACTTTCATCTTGGCAAAGATCACTTTTAAATGTAACGAAAAGTGTATATCCCTGGCCAAATCGTTTTTTCAAGTGTTGAACTGAACCAATACACATGAGTTCACCAGCAACCATGATTGCGATTCTTGAGCTGAGAGCTTCACACTCTTGCATGGAATGAGAGGTGAGGATGATCGAACAATCGTATTGGTGAGGAATCTCGTTGAGAGTGGACCAAATTACTCTTCGAGCTACAGGATCGACACCTGCAGTTGGTTCGTCCAAGAAAACTAGTCTCGGATTACCAATCATGGCAAGTGCGATGCTCAATTTGCGCTTATTGCCTCCAGAGTAAGAACCAGTTGGTTTGTCAGCGTGTGAACCCAGACTGACCAGGCGAATCAGTTTTCGACACATCGAAGACAAGGGTTTTTCCCTGATGCCTCGAACTCGACCGAGTAACATCATCATCTCACGTCCCGTCAGGTTACTCAGGATGGGATTGATTTGAGGACAGTAACCGATATATTGTTGATACTTCTTCATGTCCTCGTACATTCGAAGGCTTCCTTGGTACACTTCACCATGAGATGACATTATATCACCAGTTAACATGCCGAAGGTAGTTGATTTTCCTGCACTGTTGACACCCAAAAGTCCGAAAATTTGATGTTGTCCAACTGTGAAACTGATACCTTTGACGGCAAAAACATTTGGATACATTTTCTTCAAATCATGTACCACCAAGTACTCTGAATTTGTTCTTTTTTCTCTAACCAAATTCATAACCTTAATTTTCTCCCTAAGAACATCTTCATCATAGATCAATTGTTTTTCATATACAGATCTCTTTCGTTTTATCCTCGTCGTAAAGTAAGCAAGGTAGTCATGGTAAAAGCTATTTTTTTTCTTTAGAACATCTTCACCATACATTTCATTCTCATGTGCAGGATCTTTTCGATTCTTAAGCATCAAATAGTAAGCAAGGTAGTCTTTGTAAAAGAGAACACCAATCAAAAAAATGAACTGAATCGTAAGAACGATCATTTCTATGCCAACTGTACTGTCTGTTAGTCCAAATGGTGTTTTGACGATACATCGATCAAGTTCAAGTTTACGATTGTAACAAGATTCTGGACAGCAAAAGGAATAATAGTCATATTTACACAAATAAACCAAGATCTTACTATCAATAGATTGGCACAGATTACGTTTGATTCCATCTGAGTGCATCTTCTTGAAAGCCCAACATAGTGTAAATAGTGGAGAGAATATCCTCATGACCCAGATACAAATTTTATAAGCTGCGGGTGAAATTATATATGTTTCCATCCAACCATCAAGGAATGATGAAAATCCTCCCAAAACTGGTCCAGTAATAATGTTGAAGCCAATTAGTGCAATGAAACTCCTCGATGGTGAAGAACAAAAATGAGCGAATATGTAACCAGTCATGATGGCACATGAGCCATAGAGAAGCAACAAAATACTAATGGCGTAGAAATTAACAGAAATCTTTGTGAATGTTCCATAATCATCGGCCAAGTAAATCACGATGAGGAATAGTATTGAACAGAGTGAATGGATGATCAGGTCAAAGACAAATGATGCCAAGTGATATGTGAAAGCGTTGAGTCCGGCCATGAGTTGAATCAACTTGACCTTGGAAATCAATTCTGCGGTCGGAAAGAGAGTGTAGAATGCAGAAATAAATGACAATGCTATTGTTATGCATAAAAACCAAAGTGTTGCGGTCCAAGGAATAGATATAACTCTATTCCTATCGTGTGTTGGGAAAAGTTTGTTGGTAAACAAAACTGATGGTGAACTATTAGAACATTCTCTCTCGTTAGTTCGATAGACCAAATCAACGATCAAAGGTAAAGAGTGAAAATATTCAATATTGACCCATGTTGAATATGATCTTCCCAACGATTCAGCTAGAACAGTAACACCGAATACATTGCGAGACATAAAAGTGTCGAAGGGATGTTTATAAGTTTCTCTGACTAAATAGTCAGTAATGTTATATTCGAGAGGAAATTCTACAAATTTAGCGCCAAATGATTCAACTTCTTCTTGAAAAGATCTGACAAATTGGTTTAATCCGGATGATTTCAAATTAAACTTGTCGTATTGAAGAAATACTAACTTCGGTTGAATTAAATTATAACTCAGGGATAAACTTGATCGAACCAGTGGAAATGTTACACCTGGGTTTGTCATTAAAAATGCCATAAGGAGTATAATCGAAGGTAATACTTGTTGAAATAAAACATTATACCAATTGCGCTTCCAATCGTGGAATCTTTTAATGATGAGGGCGTAAATTTGTGTCCAAAATAGTGAAATACCTGATTTGATGGATTCATTTGTTTCAAGATCTGACATTCTTCTTTCTTCCACTGGAGGATGCGTACAAGGCAAGAGTGTATCGATTTTCTTGTCAACCAACTCACCAACTTTATGAAAAACTTCTTCCAAGGTAGAAAAAGTCACACCAAATGAATCGATACCGAGTTCACCTTTCCATCTTTCAATTTCAGTAAAAAACGCTCCGAGTTCTGAAGAATTAGAATAATTCAATTCATAGCAGATTTCCAAAGCAGTGTCACTTTTTTTACAAGCTCTTGGCATAAAATGGGTTATTAATGCGAATGTTTCTTTTTCCTCAAACATGGATGATTTAAGTATCTTCAAGTAATATCCAGTGCACAGAACTTTTTTGAGAAAAAGAGGAGAACCAGCACAGATGACATGACCAGTGTGCATGATGATGATTCGATCGGCGAGTGCATCTGCTTCTTCCATGTCGTGTGTTGTCAATAAGATGGTTCTAGAACGACGAATTTTTTTCAAAGCATCCCACATGTGTCTTCGTGCCTCAGTGTCAAGACCAGAAGCAGGTTCATCAAGAACAACAATCTCAGATCCCCCAACAAGAGCAATTGCCAGGCAAAGTTTTCGTTTCATTCCTCCAGACAGTTTTTCTGGTTTGACATCCATGTAAGGCATGAGTGACAAAGATTCCATTGTTTCCACTACATTTGTGTTCACCTGGTCCTTGGGATAACGTTTGATTGCAGCATACAGAAAAAGATGCTCTTTAACTGTCATATAATCAAAAACAGCATTATGCTGAGGACACAAGCCAAGACTCTTTCTTGCAGCCAAAGTATCAGTAAACAGATCATGGCCATTAATTTTGACTGTTCCATTGTCAGGCATGGTCATTCCAGTGATCATATTCATGGTGGTTGTTTTTCCAGCTCCATTGTGACCGAGCAGACATGTTATTGACCCTTTGAAGACTTTGAGGCTGAGATTGTCAACAGCCACGTGAGCCGGTCGTCTCCAGCCTGATGGAAACACTTTGGTCAATCTCCGACATTCAATTGCAACTGAGTCCGGTGAATAAGCCTTTGATTCAAATAAATGAACCTTGGTGTTGCCATAAGGATCAACGGTGTAAATATTGTCTTCATTAGGCACTTCATCATTGGTTTTAGAATTTGAAATTCCTGTCCAGTATCGGAATGAACATGGAAAGTAAAATGGTTTGGCGATTCCATTGTCACTCGGCAGAACTTGATCGAAATACCAAATCAATAAGATGAACAAGACAATCGCCGCTGATTGTACGAAGAAGATTTGCATGACAGTTAAGTCATCATACATATCAATCGTCTCGTTAAGAGTACTCCATTTCACTCCGATTCCTCTTACTTCATTTTGACTGATTATTCTAAAAATCCAAACCAAAGCTGAATTAGGAAGTAAACAACTGGCTCTTCTCTCATCACCAGAGATGCCTGGATGATTAGCTTTGTTGAGCAATGTATCAGGCATGGCATGGGAACCAATGAAAATAACCAGTCCGACACTTACAGAAGTCACAGCATTACCTGTGAGAACAATAATCAATTGAGAAAGGAGTGTCGAATGAACACAGTACAATTTAACTAGACATGTAATGACGAAGTAAGATGAGTTGGAAAACAAACCAGGTGCTCCTAAGAATATTATCGCCATTTGAATATTAGTAAGGATGAACATGGGGTAAATTGAATTGATGAAATTGGAAAACCAATAAGTAAACCGATTAAGTCCAGCCATCGTGAGCATTTCTTTGCATCCTGTTGATCTTTCATCCTGAGTTCGATAGATAAAAATGCCGATTGAAAGTATAAGACCATAAGCGATAACCATGGGTGCTTTGTCAATGACGGTTGATCTAACCACAACGTAGTGGCTTGGATATGGCATTCTTGTAGTTTCGAAATTGAGAGGGGTCTTTGGTTGTTTCAAACCGAATTTCTTCGCTCTAAATGTGAGGTACGAATGATAAATGAACAATTGCAATTGCATGAAACCAGTGTTGTAATCTGTGACTTTTTCTGTTGGACCAGACATAAATCTCTCCCTCCACTTCGAGGCCAAATTCGATTTGTACTTTTCCGCAGTCTGACCGATAACAACATCAAAGTTTCCTCTCAATTCAGTGAGACCGCTGAAATTTCGAAAGTAAACAAATCCTGGCAAGTTTTTTTGTTGGTCTACACTAGATTCATGCCATTTTGATTCAAGATCTACTTCTTTTTCAAGAATTGCGTATCTCAAACTGAGATTCATTGATTCTAAATCTTTAGCCATATGATTTACAAATTTTTTCGTCAAGTTATTTTCGGGAGCAAAGTAAACTCTTTCATACTTAGCAATATCTCGCATATTGAAGTCTTGTTCGCTGGGAAAGATGACAGGAACAACTTCACCAGCTTTGTAATCCTTGGGATACATTTTATTGGAAATTGGTGCTTCTTTGTTGGCCTGGATGACGAGGGCGGTGGCAAAAGCCAAGGGTAGAAGATATTCCAACATGGTAATCAATTTATATCCTCTTTTGGCGATGCATTCTTTTACAAGGAGTGATTTCATTTGTTGGATAAAAGATTTCATCTTGTTCACCAGTCAAATTAGTTGTGTGGTTGTCTTTGAAAGCATTCAATAGTCTAACCAACAAGTCAATGATGAACCTCACAATGGATGAATTGACTACAATCACATTGATAGGAAGATGATGATTGTTCTTCTATTAATTGTCTTGGGCTGTTGAGGAAATTTGAAAGGTCACTGATGAAAATTCTTAGGTTGGTCAAATGAAACCAAGGAAAGTAAATTGATCAGGACAAAGTTGTCGTCGATGTGGATCAAGAAAATTGATATGCTACCAATGATATTGAACAAGAAGAATTACGTTCCACAGAGACAAGTGCAATTGTTAAATCCCGACTGACAGAATAGTCTCATTCATCAAATGTTTTCGTTATTACACCATTCACGTGTCAGACATTTAACAATCACATAAACATCATCAAACTGAATGCGCAATTATAATGACAAAAGTGCAAGTTTATTCTTTTTTTTCCGTTACGTATTTGGATAAACTTTGTCAGTGCGAAAAAAATGAAGATCAAACTTAAATGCAAAATGAGTACAATTGATTGAACAACAAATGAAAGAATAAAACAATTAACAGGATAGAAGAATCATTGGAAAATTCGACAGTGAGAACAATGCGATGTGTTGAATGTTTTATCATGTTTGTATGCAATATATTATTTCATTCATACTGACGAGGAGAAATTTGAGGAATGTTCATAAATAGATTTCAAACGGACGAGGTGTATTTCAAGGGTGACAAATGAATTGATGTGATGAAGATGAGAAAAAAAAACAAAAACAAAATAACATGTAACAACTTACACAACACACTCATCACCAGAAGCCAATTTAAGTTCTTTGAATAAAATGTCAAGTTCTAATCGTTCAGTTTCACCTCGTCGATTTAAATCGTGCATTTGTTTTTCATGTTGCATGGACAATCGTTCTTTTTCACGATTTTGTCGAGCTGCAGTATTTTTACGTTCTTCAATAAACTTTTTAGTATTGTTACTGTTTTTCTCTCTCAATCGTCTTTCTCTTTCTGCTTTGTTACGTAATGTTTTATCACCAGCAACTTCTTTGGCTGTTTCAACAGATATTTTAGCTTGTTTACCTTTCATTTCTTTGTTTTCACGATCGAATTTGTTTTCCAATTGTTTCATCTGGGAATCATGATGAGTCATTAAAAGTATTCGAATTATTTCTTCTTGCTGCATTTGCTGTTTACGCAGTGTGTCAATCATTTTTTGTCTTTGTTTTTCAGAAACTTTTGTCCATTCAAGTATTTGAGTAGCAACAAGTTCTCTAATTTTGCTGTTATGAATCAATTCAAGACTACCGGAAGGATTAGATGACGATGTGGAATTGAGTGAATTACTTTTAGTAGAAACCATTTTACCAATAACCGATCCTTGTTTTTTCTGTATTCGGGACATTTCTTTGCGGTGTTTCTTTTTAAGTGATTCAAGTCTTTTATTTTGCTTGGCAATAGTTTTGCAATAAATTTTTTCCTTCTTCAAATCATCCAAGTTGACAGGTTCTAGAAGTGAATCATCAGCTTTTCTATCTTCATCTTGTTTTTTGTTGACATTGGAAGAAGTAGCAGGAATGTCAGTTTCTTCAATGCCCATGGCTTTCATTTGAGCCATTCTTTTTTCTTGTGCAGAAAGAAATGCTCGTGGATCAGAAAGTGCATCCATTAGAACACCTAAACCATCGGGTACATAAATTTTAAGTTCAATACAAATGAATAACATTGGTAGACACATTGGAAAATTTCCTTCAGTACGAAGAGAAATGTGTCGATAACCAGATTGAAGACCTTCAAGTGGAAGTATTCGCTGGCCTAACATTTTACCATTTTCATCTAACACAGCAATCCTTAAGACTGCCAAGTCAGGTAGAACTACTTTACGAAAAACAAATGGTTCTTCGTTGTACACAGGATTAAGACCATTTGGTGCAACCATACGTGTTCGAAATTCTTTTCTAATGGTATCTGTAGGCAATCCATACATATCGACTTCAACATAAGTACCAACTTTTTTATCGGATAAAAATTGACCAGAAAGAACTCGAACTGAACATTGGGCAGCAATAACACCATCGACAGGTGATTCAGCAAATGGATCGAATGTTCGATCTTTTCTCCTCATAAAATCAGGTTTTAACAAATAGCCACATCCTCCATTGTATTCAAATTTTCCCTGGTTTAACTGCATAGGCAAATCTGGTGTTTGAAAGTTCAATGCAACCATTTGACAACCTGCATTCCAAAATATTTGAGGAAGAAAATTGGACGAATCAGCTCGAGTTCCTTTTGGATATATTCTCGATAATTGTCTTTTGTTGTAGTTAACAAATTCAATTGCTTGAGATTTCAAATGTCCCAATGCAGTTGTTTCAGGAAATGAAGACATCTCATAATGATTGTTACGCTCTTCAGCAATTTCAAAGGCAGCGAATTTCATTGGTTGTGTGTACACAACAAGAGACGACAAATAAGGATGAACATGTACAGTTGCACCCGTGTATTGGTAATTTTGAAGTGCAATTTGTTCCGGCGGAAGAGAATCATCTTTCTTTTCTGTTGGGATAAAGCAAATGCATTAACAAATTGAGTAAGTTGATAGTTTAAAAGTACTCTCTTGAGCAACATGAGTTACAAAAAAAGAAAAACATCTTTGTCGCCCAGCAAAAAGTAAAACACAAAGTAAACATTGAAGATTCAACAGTCAAGCACAGTTATACATAATGATAAATTGCTTGACAAGAGACCAAGGACAAAATGATTTGCTCTTCTTGTTCAAATGATTGCATACAAAGGCGACTTTGCATGGTTAAACATACCGAAGTCTGTGGTTTCACTTGAAGCTGATGTTGTGACTGTTGCAACAGCTTTTGGATCTTCTAATTCATCATCATCGTCATCTTCAGCATTCAATTGTCCCTTTCGCCATAATTCGAGTTCAACTGAAAATGAAACATATGAAAAACATGTGTCAATCAAAGTTATCGCCAGGAATATAGAACAATCAATCACCTTTTTCAACGTCTGGTTTAAGTCTTTTATTCTTGATGAGTATTTTTTTCTTCAAGTCATTAGGAGATGGAAGAGGAATTCCAGGTTCCAATGGATAATTTGGTAGAGGTTCTTTTAACAAGTATTCACCCAAAATTTCATCACAATACTTGGCCATTTTGTACTGTTGTTTTTTCCTATTAAATTTTAGTTTTATCATTACAATGAAACTTGTAAGAATAAATAAAGTAACTACTTACGAGCAGTGGTTTTCAAATGAAAGGATGACCGGATATTCTGACGTAACAAATGCACAATCTCTGATTGCAACGATGGCATCTTTGAACAGGATATCCGTACACATCGCCTTGCCATGAGTGATGATGGGTTCTTCATCTTCACCTTTTCCATCCCAACAGTCAAGTTCAATACATCGACATCCAGCTAACAATACTTGTCGATACATTTCAACTGACGATTTACCACCAAATTGACGTCCGGAAAGATAAGTATTGTGCGATGAATTGATGTAATAATGACTGAGTGGTTGATCCAAATCCATAGTTATGTCCAGTCGATCAAGAGAAACTGGAGCATTTTCATCAGACATAAGATAACGAATTAATCCATCTTGTGAAATTCGACCCAATTTGGCAAGTTCAGGATCTTTTTCGTACGTCACGATAATCTCCATTGCACGTTGTTCAGAATAGTAAGGATAAAGAATTTCATTTAATCTAGGATCGCGTTGTTTAGTGTTGAGAAATTCAACTAATTGCGAAACTTCGATGTATCTATCTTTGGCACTATCTTTTTCACCTTGATCACTTGAATTAGAGTACGAACAGATAGAATTAAATAATTCTTCGATGTCAGACCTGGGGCATATTCGATGATACAATTCATAGAACTTATCGAATGTCCAGTCTTTTTGATCGATGAGGTCATTTTTTTCATGAGGTAAAGCAACTTCTTTCATACATTGGTAGATTAATTTTTCAGTTTTACCGGATGCAAATGTCTTAGCAACTGATTTAACAGGAATTCTTCCTTCAGAATCAGACATCATTCCAAGTTTCATCCAATGTTTTTTTAAACAAGTCATGGGACAAATGTTGTTAGCTTTGTTGTTATTGGTAATTTTTCGTAAACCTTTTTGCCAAGCAATGGCAACTTGTGGATCATCACAAACAACATGAGTATAGTTGATGTTGACCATATCGGTTCCAGAACAGATGGTCAAAGAAACTGTTTCCAAATTAATACCGGGTTTAAGTCGGGCAGTCAAGTCAGCAAGTAATCGAGGATCTTTAGGAACTCCACCAAGTCGAATGTCGTTAACTTGACACAAATCAAGGCACTGGCCATCTTTTCCTTCAGCTTTCCAATTAATGAAGAATGCGTACTCATCGACCTTGAAGAAGCAATTTTGTTCAAGAACAATTTCACCTTTTTCTTCTTCCCAAATATCAAAAAGGTATCCATTGGTCAAAGTATCTGGAACCTCACGGCGCCAATTGAATTCATAAGCTTTGGTCATTTTGATTGTACTGATGATAGTAGATTAATTATATAATGTACTTGCACCTAATTTACTCACAGATATAATTTGACGGTTACAATTAGAACTAATTTGATTTAACCGTCCACTGGATTTATCAGCACCATTATTTACATTGAACTGTGAACACTTGCAACTACAAGGAGGACAGAAGAAAAGCACCAATCGATTAAACGACTGTAACAACACTGAAGACAGAACCAAAATCGAGAGAAGAGAAGAGAAGTGACAAGTGAATGTGTCATGGGCAGAAAGTACGATGACTTGTTCGCTAGTGGCATCTATGAAGTTCTTACAAGTCACTTGATGTATTTGCATTTGTGTGCACATTTGTATCAAATTTTTTACAAGTGTGACTAAATGCGATGACGAAGATTAACAGTTAAACTGTTTAACTGTTTAACTTTCCTCATGAATCAATCACGTAAGTCAAAGCAACAGCCTTGTCTGCCAAAGTGTCCATCAATCGTGTCAAGCGATGCGATGAGTGAACCTGTCGCATCTTCAAGGCACGTGAAGAACAAGTTAATCAAAGTGCCAAAGTTCTTTCAAATCAATTTATAGCAAAAGGACGGATGAAACATCAAACAACAATCAAATTTAACTCAGTTAGATGATTATTTGAGTGAAATGAAGAGACGACTTTCTGTTCTTTCAGACAAAAGGATTAAAATTCACACATTGTAAATCATTGCAAAAGTGAGTAAACTCAGTTTGTAAAGATGCTGCACTATGTTGAAATAGATTCTATTAATGAATCAAGTGCCATGATCAACTGACAAACTGTAGCATATCATCTGAGAAGAAGTTGTGCAGTAGATTAAATGATTTACTCTCACAGTTAATTCATGCTTTCTTCACATGTAAATAAGTTGTGCAATGAATGTGGTGACTGTTGTCAATGTATCCATTTTATCCTTGTTACGTGTGTGCCTACACTTTCTTCAATGACTTTTGCACTTTTTCCAGTCGTTATTTTTCAACAACTCAGGTTGCCCAGAAACATTGATTTCTCTCACATCGAAATGATTTCATCATCGAGATGAATGATGAGAATCATTGTAACTCAATAAAACTCAACTACGATGAAGATGACTGGAAATAACTTGGAAGATGTCGTTTAGATGATTGACAGGTAACCAAATCACTGATCTTTTTTACCCTGGTTCAAAGTACCAATCAAAGTGCATCAAAATAAATCCAATCCTTTGACAGTACACTTTCACTGCCTCAACAATCAGGCAGAGAATATTTTATTTGGAATCAAGAGATGTATCCTCCTGAGAGAATATGTGTCGATTGAAGTCAATGATTGACTCGACAATTTGAAGGCAATAATTTCACAATTGATTTGATCGTGAGTTGGCATTTACTGGATGAAAATGATTTCACTATTGCAAAAAAAAGGCAAATGATGATATTTTCTTTCGCCATCGATGCACCAATGTTGAAATGCTAAGTTATTTGTCACAGCTGCGTTTGATAGAAAATTGGATGGCGTTTGTTTGATACAACAGAGAAAGTGCTGATACAAATACATGATCAGCTAAACCATCTCTGAAGAAATCTTTTAGTGTGATACTGAATTTCTTTGATTGACGAATAAATTCACGTTTGGTTTTTTCAATGGACATTCGGTCACTTTGTGACTGAACTGTAGGAATAATTTCAGTGACACAATCGAGGACTTTTTTAATTCCAGATGCTATTTCTTTAATTGTTTCCAAAAATACTGATCGTTGATTAATTTCATCAGGAATTCGTGAAAGTATCTTCTTCAACGCAGTACATTTTTTGGTCAATTCTTGAAATATTTCATCTGGTCGGCGTATACGTAAATCTTCGAATTCAGGACAATGGCTTTGAAGTCGTAGGAGTGTTTCATTCATATTAAGCACCTTGCCGACATTTGCCTTGGTAAACATGCTACTTGCAAGATCGTTGAGCAGACCTGGACATTGATGTTCGGCCTGTCATTTGAAGCAATCAATTGAAAATACAGGTTATTGCGAAATAAGTGACACAGCAAATATCAACTAAGTAATCAAGTTAAACAATTGACCATTGATTAACTTACCTTTGAAAACTCAATGTACAAGGTTCTCGCAGCATGAGGCTCCTTTCTTTCAATTCGCATTAAAATTGGTTTGAGAATAAGAGGGATGATAAGATGAGATGTAACTGAACGTCTTTCAGTATCTGGGAGGGCCATTATTGATCAATCAGACTAGATGGACCGAAGAGGAAATATAATGCAAATGCAAATGTCGGCAAATTAAATGAAAATAAAAATACATGTAAATAAAAGCTGGGTGAATGAAGGACCACAATTCACCAGGATTCAATCACCTGACTTCATCAACCAAGGGGATGCAAGAGAGACACCAAGCGGTAGTAGAAAAATATCAGAGAAAAAGAAGAAACAAATTATTCAACATAATTTCACCTTGAAATACAGAGAGAAAGAGAAAAGAATTTGTTGATTGCAAACTTTGGTTGAAATGATAATTCAAATAAAATACTGGATGATCAATTGAAACAATTTTTTCCCTAAATTTTTTAACATCAATGATTATAAAGGTGATTTTCATAAAATCTATCATGAATTGTGATTCACTAGAATGAGTAAATATCAGTAGTCAGTTGTAATTAGATTGATTCAAAAATACTTTGATAACTCAAAATCAAAAATTCGAGTAATTATTTTCGGTTAACCGATCATGGTTGAATATCTTACCAGAGAATTGAGTGTAAAATTGAAGTTTGCCAAGTGACATCAATTTCAAATCAGATGTAATTGATTCAAATGATTGAATGGACAAGTTCTACCTAATAAAAAAGCTAATAAGAGAAATAACAATAAGGTTAAAAAAGATTGTCGGGTAGTTGAGTCAGTTAAACTTGCAGGGTGCCAATGATGAAGAACTTCAACACCAGGGGCTGCTTTGTCAGTCTCAAATCCAGCTGTTCATCGTATACTTTCTCACAACAAGCAGGTCCCTTTGTCACGAGACGTTTCATATTTTCCAACAATCTTAGCCATTGAATTGCTTTAAAATTTTAAGTAATTTTAACTTCCATCTTGACATTAATTCAATTAGAAAAGCAGGATAAATACAAAAGGCCTTTGACTCTCCTCTATTCTGATTGGTGTATCAGGTGCATGGATTTTTAATTGGCCTCAAGTATTTTGTCACAGTCAAGACAATCCTCTGTTTCATCATTGCCAACGCCATCAAATACGCCAAAAGAATAACGGAAGAAGACATATTCCGGCCAAATTTGTATGTCATCTGATTCTAGCTCAGGGGAGGGCGAAGCAATCAGCCATCAGCCCTCTCCTGGTTCTTACCCAGGAGAAGGTGACACAACGTCAACAAATACAAGTCAATCGCCAGGTAATTTGCGATCACCAACATTTTCAGGCTCAGAATCAAACGCTTCTTCTTCATCTAATACCCGTCTACTTCGACGACCACAAAGTTCATCTTGCCCATCACAACCACCTGCCAAAAGACAAAAAACACCTGAACAGCACCAACTAACACGATTGATTCGAAGTTCACGTCAATTAAATTTTCAAGAATTACGATCCGTTAGTGGCTCAAGTACGTCTACGCCATTGCTGTCCTTGCCCAACTCGTCTACTAATCTGCCTTCTACATCACAAGCACTTACATCACCATCTACAGCTTCAGCGTCCACAGCATCATCAAGTTTGTCAATATCCTCACCAGCAGCAACGATAAGTTCAACTGGTGAAACAACCGAAGAAAAAAGTACCGTTCAAAACATGCCTTCTTTTCATTCTAGTAGTGAAGGTAATAACAGTAATAATGTTACATCATCAAATGGATCTTCATATGGTCGATCTAATGGATTCATCAACGGATCTGCTGGTGACAACTATTCAGATGCTTCTAACGCCAATGGTGGAGCAACAGCCAATGGCACATCCAATTCTCAAAGTTTTTTCTCCAAAAGTGTACGAGACAGGGAGATAATTCGATTGATAAGTCAGCAATTGAGTGATTATGGACTTCATCGAACCGTCGACACTCTTATGCAAGAATCAGGATGCAAATCTGACCATCCAGTGGCTAGTTATTTTCAGCAACATATTCTCAACGGTGAATGGGAGGAAGCAGCAAGTGACTTGAATGAAATGAAAAATTTGATCAACGATGCAGATTCTCTACTGGAAATGAAGTTCTTAATACTAGAACAGAAGTTTCTGGAACTTTTAGACTGTGACAAAACAAGTGAAGCATTAGACGTTCTTAGATCATCTCTTACTCCTTTGAATCATCGAAGAGATCGAATTCATGAACTTGCAGGTTTCATAATGTGTCATTCTAAAGAAGAAATGCATTCAGCTGCTAGATGGGAAGGCAAAGGTGTTGAATCAAGACAAAAACTAATGGAAAAACTTCAAACTTTTATTCCTCCTGAAGTTATGCTTCCTCCTCACAGATTAATTACTCTTCTCGCTCAAGCAGTTGAAATGCAAAAAGCTAAATGTCGCTTGCACAACGATCTCATCGACAGTAGCTTTGAAGGTGTTTCATTGCTCACTGACCACGAGTGTACCTCTGCCGAATTTCCTATGGAAACACTTCAAATACTTGCCAATCACTGCGAAGAAGTTTGTTTCTGCGCCTTTTCTAATGATGGCACAAAGTTAGCCACTGGATCCAAAGACACAACTGTTATGATTTGGGATGTGGATCCAAAGAGTCTGGAAGTTACCCATCGTATGACTCTAGAAGGACACAATTTCGGCGTATTCTTCCTTGCTTGGTCACCTGATGATACACATTTACTCGCTTGTGGTTCAGATGACTGTCCTGAAATATGGGTTTGGGACATTTCAAAAGGCGGTGTTCTCCGTGTCAAAGCAAATCATACACCTGAAGACAGCCTAACCGCATGTGCCTGGCACAAGGATGGCAAAAAATTCGTCACTGGTGGAACCAAAGGCCAATTTTATCAATTCGATTTGGATGGTAATTTGATCAACGAAGCCTGGGAAGGTGTAAGAGTTCAGTGTCTTGCCTGGGCTAAAGATGGTAAAACAGTTCTAGCTGCAGATTCTCATCATCGAATACGCGGATACAACTTTGACCCAGATGAAAGAAATGACTCTGAAGTTATTAAAGAAAAAGATCCCATCATGTCATTCACTACTGATTCCCAAGGTAAATATGCCCTGATAAATGTCGCTCACAAAGGAATTCATCTGTGGGACCTCGAAGACCGTGTTTTAGTTCGAAATTTTCAAGGTGTTGTTCAAGGATTTTACGTGATTCACTCATGCTTCGGCGGAGTTAACGAGTCTTTCGTTGCAAGTGGCAGTGAGGACAGCAATATCTACATATACAAGCTTAAATGTGAAACCCCCATTGCCGTTCTTAATGGGCACTGTCGTTCTGTCAACTGTGTTTCTTGGAATCCCAAATATCCTCAGTTACTTGCATCTGTTTCGGACGATGCAACCATCAGAATTTGGGGACCTAAGAACATGTGTGCCAAGCGATATCCATCATCTTCACTTTCCTCTTCAACCGTCAGGAACGGACTCATCCATCCTCTCTCTTCTTCACCTGCTTAGCTTCAGCCATGTTGTTTCATGAAATAACACTACATCCACATAATACACATACACAAATACACACTATTACACACAAATCCACTGAGATAACAATCAATTTCATTTCTTTTTTTTTCCCTCTTTTTTTTTGTCATTACTGTTTGTAACTTTTATTCGATAAAACATACCTGCATTGATTTCATCGATGAGTACACCTTGCATACACTAACCAATACAACGATATCATCTATTACAATGCCCATTGCAAACAACCTCACACTCATTAAGCGAAAGAAAATTAAACATTTTGTACTTGTAAGGCAGACACATAGACACAAATTACAATCACAAATGAAAAACAAACAAAAAAAAAACAAAAAACAAATTATTACGCGAATGATGATGATGATAAAACACCTACCTGTAAGGATTGGCAGAATGTTCAACTCAACTCAAATCAATTGTACTCGCTCAGATTGAGTGTTGAAACGATTTATGTTGCTATAGAAAGTGTGTAGCCAGTTTTCCCCTCGATATTATTACCGTCGAACAGGATTGAGGTCATAAAGTATGAAATGAATGGATAAAATAAATTGAGAACATTTGATTCTCCACAAAATAAAATTGTTTTTTGTCGTTGTCTCTTACAAAGTCAGGTTGATAATTTCATCTTTATTATCATCATTATTATTTCAATAATAATTGAGTCATTGCCAATGTTAAATTCTTTACAAGGGGTTTGGGGTCAGTTGTTGAATCAACGAGTGCTCTTCAAGCTACAGACTATTCTGGTTCTGTTAGCAATAAAAAAGTCAACAAACTTTTATATTGGATTCACTTAACCGTTTGTTGTTAGCAACAATGTCAAAATATAGTTAAAATCATAATTGATTGAAGCAACGATGAAACGGATGTAAATGAGGAAAATATTGAAAGTAGAGAATAGGATTGTTTGAATTTGACTTTGAGGAAAAGAGAAAAAATTAAATGTTCAATCGCTATAAAACGAAATGAGCTGTCCACAATTAGTTGTTTCCTCATTGATTGGTTCTACCTGATCGAATTTGTCATTTGAATAAACACAAATAAGTCAAATTCAATTTTTGGTTAGATAAGTTCTTGGAGGAAGTTTGGGAGTGGCGATTGGAGGTGATGTGCTTTGATTGGTATTGACATTAGATGAATTAGTAGTGGTACAAGCACTACTGTGTCTTCTCGAAGTCGGAGCAGGGGCCAAAGGTGGCAGAGATTGAGGTAAATCAGATGAATCAGATGAAAAAGAAAGATTACGCTGAAATGGAATGTTGGAGGATGGATAATGCATCGGATGATGTTGGTTGGATGGAAATCGAGTGTGACTATGCATGTGTAGATGTCGATGAGTGTGAGAGGACGAATTGACCGATCTGGCTGGTAATTTAGGATTTTTCGGTGGTAGAGGAGGAGGTGAATTGGAATCGCCCTTGTCAATAAATGTAGGTCGAGGTGGTAGTGGTGGAGGTGAATTAGGCAAGTCAGACAAGGAGGGAACATTAGAACCGATCAAGACCATCTCGAAAACAGTGTTATTCGACTGGCCATAGACAGGGGTGGAAGGTCCTGAGCCTGTAGCTGGTGGAGCAGGTATCGCAGAATCTGAGGTCAATGCCGTTGATGCAGGTGTTTTAGGTGTCTTTTGCCTTGACATTGTCACAGTAGCTCCTGATGCTTTAGTTCCAGGTGATCTAAGAGGCAGATTGGGCCACCTTCTATCGAATTTGGCAGGTTGAGAGTTTCGAGGTTCAATCTTATGTGACTTGTCGAACAGATGCCGTTCGAATGTTTCTATGAGTTTTTCATCAGTCATTTTATCCATTCCCTGTGATAAACACACCATTTCAAATTCTTTGACAGGATTCAAGTTCTCGATGAAAGACCTAATCTCGTGATGAACTTTTAAACAATAAGGAGTATTTTGATATTGTTGAATCAAACCGATAATTTCGGCAACTTTTCTCCTTTTAGCAAAATTAATCAGTTGAACACCAGATGGTTTGTTAGTTATCATATTCGGGTTTCCTTGTTCAGTGAAAACAAGTTGAGTCAAGGACATTCCAATGAAATGTACGCAAGGTGGATTGATACTTCTCAATTGTTCTGAATATTTAACAAAGTGATTTTCTTTTCTAAACAAAGCTTCTGTTTCATCATAAGCTTTCTTAATAGGTTTTTCAACAGCTTTTCGTGTATGATCTAAACGATGAATTGGTGATGAATCTATTGCTGAGAGTACTTCAAAAACACCACTAAAGTTATTCAATTCAAATAGCACCATCATGATTTCCAGAATGCGTGAGTAAATTGCGACTCTTTCTTCAAAATTGGTAGCATCGACTATTTGCTCTCGATACCAATAACTGATTCTGTTGGAAAAATTAATCATTTTAATCAAATTAGGAGCAGTTGATTCTTTTTCCTTTTCCATCCATGCACATTCGACAAGTTCAGCAGGTTGAATGCGGCGAAATAGATCAAATTCAATGAGGGTCAATTGTCGTGCGAATTCGATAGGATGAATGGTTAGTATGTCGGATCCTGGATAGTTCTTAGATGATAGCTGGAGAATTTCAAATTCAGGAGGTTCACCATTAAAGGTGAAATGTTCAGGAAGTGTTGCTTGACCGAATTCTTTTTTCTTGGTAATTGAACGAAGAATAGAATCAAGCCACTTTTTAATTTTTGTCTTCTTGGCCACAATGTTTTGCAAAAATCCAGTCGTTTTTTCTAGTAAAGCAGGATCACGGGCAAAGTCATAAAAATGATGATCAACCCACTGACGAATGACATTTAGAACACGAATTTGGATTGGAGAAACAAGTGAATTTTCGTAACGCTTGATCTCTTCACGTTTCTTAGAATTGATTTCGGGAATCTCAAATCGTTTGACCAGTAAGTCCAGAAGTTCATGTGGTGTGCAGAAAGATCGAAATGTGATTAAAAATACTTTAAGAAAAGCCGGATCAGCATGTTTGTGGTAGGTAAGTCGTTCTACCAATTTGATTAGAGTAGCCCCTTTGATCAAAGGAACTTGATTAATCTGAGGAACTTGGCCTATTGGTTCTTCAAAGATAATATTACTGTCAGAATCAGGTTCTGAAAAAGGATAAACACTGGCATCAGGCATTTGCAAGGGATTTCTTCTTTCTTCTTCTTCAATAGCAGTGTCCAATCTCCTTTCGAGTAAACTTCGAGTCGTCAAGAACACGAGGAGAGACATCCAGGTATTTTTTTCATCAGAGTCATTTGCATGGAACTTACTTTCACCTTTTTCACTTGTTCGAATGGCAAAGGCATCTTTTAACGGTGTCACTTGACCACCAGTTATACTAGAAGCAACATTAGAAACATTAGAATTGGTTATAGTTGATGCTAATGATGTAGTTGATGTTCCCATGGATGATAGAGCCATCATTCTTATTTGCTGTTGCAATTGATTGACCACATTATTTCCATGACTTGGATCTTTAGTTTCGTCCGCTGGTGAATCAGCGATATCAACAATTTCAGAGACTTTTTTCAAGTTAAACTTTTCTTTGACTTTTAAACCTGAGTTGCCAAGTTTACACAACACAAGGCATTGTTCGAATAAAACACCGTGTCTTTCGGACCAAGATTTTCCTGCAGGTTTCATATAAAACAATTTACCTTCGTAAAGAAATTCTTGTTGAATAATAATATCGCTGGATTCCTTTACTTCTTTGTAATCTTTGATAACTTCTACAATTGGAGGAATTTCAATTCTTGGTCTGTTTAATCGTAAGTAGTGTTCACCAAATTTAGGCTTTGCAGGGGTTCTTTCTTCCAATCCATTTTTTAGTGGATTTAACAAACCCTCGGCTTGAGCAAAGGACTCTCGATCCTCCTCACTGGGACTGAGTTTACGCAATATGTCGATGTATTCGAAGTAAGTGAAAGCGTGAAGAACAACCGAATTTAAAAACTTTGGCAAAACATATCTAACGGCAGGAAGAAAACCAAGACCACCAGTTGAAAGTGAATTTGCAATCAAACTGTTGTCCAATAGATTTGTTAAAATTTCAGCTGAAATAGACTTTCTGTGCTTTTCTGGACTATATAAATCACGAGATAACGTATCAAAGACATCGAACTCTAATGCTTCAGCTGCGTCTTCAAAACATGAACCAATTGATTCAATTCCTGATTTGGGTTGGCGATCAGCTGAGGTTGTATCAGCAGATGTTATCGCCTCTAAAACATCTTCAATTCCACCCAAAAGGTTAGATGAAGTTTCTTCGATGTCTCCAATGTTGGAGAAGATACAATTGATATCTTCTTGTGTGATTTTCAATGGATTCTTATGAGTAGGTGAGCTTGGCACAGACCACTGGCCACCTCTTGAGTCAGGTGATGTGAGTGATGTAGGAGAAGATGGGAGTGAATTGGCATTGTCGGCTTCTTTGCTTAAAAGTTCATCAAAAGCAACCTTGAAAACTTTAATTATGACTCGTACATCCCTGAGAAAGGACTTTTCTTCTTCCACTAGTGCTTTGGCCGCATCTTCGTAAGAATTGTATGGACATTCCCGAATGACTTCAGGTAATTTCGTGGCACCAATTTCGGACGGTGAAAAAAGCGCAAGCAATTGCTGATTGGCATTTATTGCTACGCTGATGTCTTCTTTACCAACATTCTTTTTTCTCAAAGTAGAAACATATGCACTTGTAACCTTAAATATTTCAGTTGCAACATATTCAAGAGCAGTAACGACAAAAATAGTCAACTGTATATCGATTTGTTTTCGTTCCAGTAGCGACCTAATAATTTCATTAACATCTGAAACTGAAAAGGCTGGTTTAGGTTGAGGTGGTGCTGATGGTGCTTGATTGGTTTTAGGTGGCTTGTTCTTTTGCTTGGTCTCTTTTTCATAACCATTGGGAAATAAAATTTTGACCACATCCTGAATCTGTTCAAAAGGAATCATTTCGAGTGGTACTGAATTCTTCAACTCAGGCAGTGTATGAGGTGAATTTGACATGAGAATTTTCACCATATGTAACATCAAACTTGAAACATAGTCAAAAGCTTCTTCGTCAACTTCGAGTTGTACAGAGCCCGGAGGTGAAGATTTACACTTCCTAACAATAAGAGGAAGGGCAGGTGAACAAATTTGACGCCACTTGTTCTCAAGAGTGGATGGATCGGCTATGGGTGATGAACATGCCGTATTGGTCAGTCCAAGAGGACTTTGACCGCTGACACTAGCCGAATCCATATTATTATTAATTAAGTTGACAGATGATTAGATGACCGAAAGGCAGTCAATACCATTCATTACCAGTAGCCCACCATCACCTGGTGATCCAAAGGTGGCTCTAGTGTCTTTGATATCCACAGGTTTTCATTAAAAAGTCAATTAAATACAACAAAAATTTCAATCACAAACACTTTGAACAATAATAATTATTAAATCATTGACAGATTTATCAGAGACAATTCGACGAATAAAGGACCAAATAAACGAATCGACATTTGCGCCGTCTATTGATCAAAGTGGTCAAACTCGCCATTGAAATTATCATTCTCGTGGTTCGTTGAAGCCGATCACTGACAGTTAAGATTTAAATTATATTGTAATCCTAATATTCCTTATTTAAATAACCTTTAATTTATCAAAATGGCTATGATACAAAAACCAAAGAATGAAATGACACCTGAAGAACTGGCCAAACGTGAAGAAGAAGAATTCAACACCGGCCCCTTGTCCATCCTTACTCAATCCGTTCGAAATAATACCCAAGTCTTAATTAATTGTCGTAATAATCGAAAATTATTGGCAAGAGTTAAAGCATTTGACCGTCATTGTAATATGGTACTTGAAAATGTCAAAGAAATGTGGACTGAAATGCCAAAAACTGGTAAAGGACAGAAGAAAAAAGGAAAACCTGTTAGCAAGGATCGTTTTATTTCAAAATTATTCCTTCGCGGTGATTCAGTAATTCTTGTATTGAAAAATCCACTTGCTCTTGCTCCTCCTGAGGAAAAGTAATTCCTTTTTCCATATTTTTGTCTCATCTCATCATCCTGTAACAATTAATAAACCGCTCATTTACAGCATATATTTTTAGTTTGTCTCATTGCTGCATCTGCTGGTAGAGGTCTCACTTGTCATTGCATCATCTGGTATAAGGTCGAATCGAGTCCGCGGCATGGCTAGTTTGCCACGGATTCGACAAGTTCTAATTCTTCGTCCTTGTAAGTATCATCTACCTTTGGTCATCAATACTAGAATATTCTGTTTAAGTTCCAATCGTTGGGAAAAAAGCCATGAAATACCTCCAATCAAAATCGAACCGTACGAACTTGATTGGAAACAGCTTCAACCTCCGTCCTTGGGTGATAATGTTAAATATTGGTTAAAGTTATCCAAATTTAGATTAACTTCCCTTGTGGTAACTACAACACTAGCTGGATATGCAATGGCTTCACCTACCTGGGCTTTGGATCCAGCCCTTTTAACTGCAACACTCATTGGGACGGGATTAACCTCAGCATCAGCTGCATCACTTAATCAACTTTTGGAAGTTCCCTTCGATTCACAAATGAGCCGAACTAAATCACGTCCACTTGTTCTGGGACAAGTAAGTTCACTGCATGCAGCAGCATTCGCTCTAGTCACTGGAACTGCTGGACTGTCAATGCTGGGATTTTTTGTTAACCCTTTGACCGCCGGGTTGGGTGCTATAAATTTGGTTCTCTACTCCTGTATTTACACTCCTATGAAACGATGGAATATTGTTAACACATGGATTGGTTCATTTGTTGGTGCGATTCCACCTGTGATGGGATTTACCGCAATCACCGGTTCAATAACTCCAGGTGCTTTGTTAATTGGTTCAATCCTTTACTCATGGCAATTTCCCCATTTTAATGCTTTATCATGGAATTTAAGACATGATTATGCTCGAGCTGGTTACAGAATGATGAGCGTCACCAATCCTGATCTTTGTCTGAGGACACAATTGCGTCATGCAATGTTATTAACTGCAGAGTGTACGTTAATGTCATACTTTGGTCTTACCTCATGGTTCTTCCCTCTCGAAGCTTTACCCATAAACGGATACCTTCTTTACCTCGCCTACAAATTCAAAATAGATCCATCAGCTTCTTCTTCGCGTAAACTGTTCCGTTATTCATTGATTCATTTACCGGCTATCATTGTCCTAATGATCCTTAGTAAAAATGTACATTCATCTTAGTTTTTCCGAAGTGACGACAAAGCTCAACTAATAGAAGATAATAAGATTAAAATTCACTCTTGTAGCTAATAAAAAGAAAATTGCAACACTCAAATACAGAAAATTATGCAAATTTATTCAAAATGAGAAGGCCACTTGTTTGTCTTCGATAGCAGTTGTCAAAGTTTTGTTGTGTCGCTGTGTGGTTTGATTTTTCCTTGCACCTTAACGACGAATTCATGTTCAAGACATGTGACAGATCATGTGTCTCTTCTCTTCGAAGAATAGAGCAAGCTAAATCAAAAACATTTCACAGTTCATTCCAAGGTAACAGTTCGTTCGAAAAAATGGAAGTTCTGTCCACCAAAGCTGCTCGAAGGGCTGGGCCAATATTTTGTTCTCATCATCTTCCAAATGTTCTAGAACTTGATGTGGAAAAACAAAAATTCTCTGGAGCTGTTGGCCCAATTCTCAATTCGGTGTGGGGCCCTTTCATCGATATGTCTAATGCCACCATGATCGATTCAAAAGAACTTTCTTATGTCATCAATGAAACAACTGGAGCTTATTCAGGATGCATTGGTAAATTGCAAAGAGGAGAAGCTGATTTCACTCTGATACCTCAACTTATGCCCATCATCAACACTGTAAATGTTACTCAGCTCAATATATCAGTTGGTCCACCATCAGGTGCCTGGATGATGTCTCCATACATCAATAACCCTGGAAATGGTGGATGGGAAAGTAGTCCATTAGATGCATTCATCTCTCTGGATGTCGAAATCTGGTCCCTCATGATGGTTGTCTGGATAATTTTTTTCACTCTCCTATACATTGTCTCTTCAATGCTAACATCAAATGAAAAAACTGAAGAAAGTAGTTCTATCAATGACCAGTCAATATTGTATCAAGTTGCCACCCATATAATTTTCTGTGACTCGTTCAACTACATCAAGGACTTGGAAAGATCCATTTCCATATCGATGTCCATCTTTGCTTTTATCATGGCCTGCCACTTGTCAGCTTCAATTACAACGGCCAAAATATCAGTCAAAGAAATTCATGTATTTGACACATATGAAAAGATTTGGCAGAGCAAAACTGTTCAACCCATTTGGTTACCTAGTTTCAACGACCATTTGCCATATTTCAACTCTCCTGAAGGTTCAAGAGCAAGAAAAATTTGGGAATATTCGCAATCTATTGAAAAGAAATATCCCAAGAAAAAACCTTCAATCGTTGTTCCTGATATGACAATGATAATGACCGAGTATACTAGAAGAGCTGTCAGTCAAGATCTGGTGATATTTCAGGGCAACTCATGGCATCCTTTCTTCGTAGGTGTTTCTTGTGCAATTTACCCAACATTCGTCCAGTACATGGCGTTCAAAGGAACACTTGATGTCGAAATATCTTCATCACTCTACACAACTGTGACTTCTCGTCATGCAGTACAAACCAAAGGACCAGCAATGAGATATGTCATGATGAATGTCAATGAACATGGAACAATTTATCGACCAAGCCTGACTACACAAGTTGTTGAAATTATGGCTAAAATGTTTGCCGTTAAACCCAAGTTCGATGAACACTATTGGCAGTGTCTCAACGACCAAAAGTTACCAATAACTTATCCTGAACCTTCTGTCCTCAGTTTTGAAGCATTCAAGAGTATTTTCTATCTGTTTTTGATTCTCAGCTTGATTGCAATTGCTGGTTTAATCGTCGAAATGATTGTAACTCGAATATTCATTCGAAAACCAATTCAAACATTCAATAGAAAACCAGTGAACAAGTCCAGGAGGTCTTGGAGAAAAATATCTCCATCACAAGTCACTTTTATCCAGACAATAGAATGATTTCACATGGACAAGCACAAAAGCATTTTTCAGCAGCTTTTCTTTTGATGTGTTCGAATGCATCGATCACCTTTCGTGTCTGTTCTTGAATTATTCTTGTTTGCGTCATTCTTGTTGATTTCGCTGTGATCCAGGACGATCTTCGGAAAATATGGTGATTACTCAACTCACTCATGATGCAAGCAAATGAATATGTTATTGTTCATGTCATCATGATTAGAAAGTTCCTTACAATGTCTTTTGCGTGACTTATTCTTTTATTGATCAAAACATCGAGTTCCACATTAATTCGAAGGCTAGCAATTTGAAAGAAAATGTCAAGTTTGGAATTGATAAAGTTTCTGACGAATAATTGATCAATCAATAAAATGATATATTCTTTTTGTTTTCAGTCAAATTCTTTTTTTGCTATTTCACTCTTGATCCAAGATGAAGGTGGTTTACATGCTTAACACAATTTACTACTTGTTCTGTTGTGCTGGGTTCTTGTATCAATGTTGGCCCATTTGTCGCGAGTACTTTGCGTACAGAACTCGCTCCATCATTTTCCCCATGATTCCTATTCAACATGCAATACCAAGTTTATCCTTGTGTTATTCACTGTCATCATTGCTTTACTACGATAACGAATCGGAAAATCCTCACTTTCTCGACAATCAGTCTGATTTGGCAGGTATTTTGTCCATGTCAACTGACCAGCTTTTCTCACGAACACCATCAACAACTGATTTCTTTGATACGTGTTTCCTCAGCACTGAACTATGGAACTCATCTAATCCATATCACAGTCGAAAAGAGTGTGAAAACTTTTTCCAAGTAACCAAATATCAAATGTTAAGTTTCATGTGTTACAAAGTCAACATCAGTCAGTCCATCAAGTCAGAAGTTAATCAATTGAACTTTATCAAAATTGGTAATTCTTTGGAAAGAGAACGTTTACTGTACTCATTTTCCATTCTCAACGATCAATTGACAAGAGGATCAACCAAATTAATGCCGATCATCGACACTGACGAATTACCACATATTTCTCGTGAATTTTCCATGCAACTACTCACTGATCCGACAAATAATAATACTTTTTGTGTCGTTTATGATTTGTTCCGAGTGACCAGAAAATCAGCTCCTTATGATACTACATGTGTTCAGTTTGACTCTCGTAAATGTTACTTCGACTGTCTTTTGTCTAGTTCACCTGGAAAGAAGCCACTGGAAAGTATTTTAGTCAATGAAACGGTGAAACTTCAGTTAATGACTAACCCGATCACTTCATCAAATGCTCAATTGACCGAGACAGCTGAAAAATGCGCTCAAAAGTGCGGAAAAAGTTCTTGCGATGAAGAATATTGCACAACAATGTTGGTGGTTTATCCAAAAGCTGAACACAAATTAACATTCATCGTTGAAACCACTCAAAATCCCATTGTTAAAATTGACAACAAACCAACACTCGTTCTCATTGATTTTTTAACTTACCTGGGATGTCTTTTGGGTCTTTGGTTATCTTTTTCATCCTTCAGACTAATTACGCTGATCAAGCGATTTTGTCATCATCAAAATTGGACAGAAAATCATCAGAGACAATTATTTGCTGTGGCAAGATCCATTCATCGACTTTATGTCGATTCGCTGACATTCAAAAGTCATCTCACTTTAAACATGATGAAACATCTTACCAATTCACATCGAACAACCAAATTTGATCGATTCATCAGTACAGTTTCTCAAGACAAAAGCAAACAATCAATAGCTGTACTTTTTCAATTGTGCGCTGTTATCTTGATGATCTATCACTTCTTCACTTTGTCCGAAAGTTATTTCGCTTACCAAACTCTGATCAGTTTGAATCGCGATGAAAACAACAATGAAGTCATCATACCAAATTTAGCCATCTGCTATGATTACTGGGATCCTTTGAAAGAACAAGGACCACCAGTACCTAATTCTTTGAACTTTGAACAAATTATGGGTCATCGACCATGGATCAATTTAACATTGAAAGAGATGTTTGATTTAAAATTTCCATATTCTACAATGTTAAGTTCATGTTCTGTTCGAGATTTCAAAACAAACAAAATGATATCTCATCCTTCTCACGAAAAATGTTCTCAACATTTTGAAATAACATCTTTTTACATATTTCGACGATTGTGTATAAAGTTGAAACCTAAGTTTGCAAATGCTGCTGTCAACAGTAGATTTATACGACATTCATTTGACAATCCTTTCACAATTTACAGTGTGACAGCTGATTTACCCAATTGGTATGGATTTCATCGACTTATGCCCATCTTATTTGGAGCACAATCACCTGACATCGCACGTAGATATTCTCTCAACGTATATTACACACATCCAAATAGAACTCATCTATTGACATTCGCTGGGTTATCATTTCATCTGTTACAACCACCTTACGATACAGGTTGTGCTCCAGATGATGTCTTCTATCAAAGAAGTTATGCAAAATGTGCCATTAGCAGAAGTCTCAAAGAATTAGGTTATCTACCTCAATCAGAAACGTACACAGAACCTTTGGATGAAAAATTTCTATCTTATTCACTTCTGTCTGACAAGGAAAGAGCAGCTAACTTTTCAAAAATTCAAAAAGAATGTGACAAAACGTCAGCAAGACTTCTTTGTAAGTCTACCATTTATAAAACTATTGTTTCTAATGGATACGTCACCAATACCAATGTTACCATGATTGTTCAAACTGCCATTTATGCAATGACCACAGCAATAGCTACTCCTCGAACTGACTTTGATCAATTTTTATTTGATAGTCTTTGTTGTGTTAGCTTTTGGACCGGATTATCATTTATCCTTTGTAATCCTTTTGCATTTTACCTTTCAAAATCTTACAAAAAGATGCGAAGAACTTTAAATAGACAAATCATGCAATTTGATCATCTACTCAAAGATATCAGTGAAAATCTCAATGCCTTCAGCTCTGGAATATCAATTAATAATTCAAATCCAAGTAAGATGAAAATAAGTCTGGTCATGTTAAAGAATAACATCTTGAAATCCAGTCATTTGGAGTCGATTGTCACTCGTGGCTTAGAACTTTTTGTACTCGCCGGATGCGTCTTCCAATCAATCGATTATTTGCAAATGTACTTTGGTTATCCAACAATCATGAATGCACGAACATTGGGTGACTATTTGCAAACTATACCAACAGCTACTTTATGTGTGCCCATTGAACAAATGGTCAATGATCAGTTCAATCAGTCTCTCACTGTTTCATCTGTATTCAACTCAACACCAACAGCAGATTCATTCATCACATCTTGTGGTACTCGTGGACTTCCTGCTGAATTCAGAAGTTTGTATCCGAACATTTCAGACTTTATTCTGGACAGACTTTACGTACAAGACCTCACAGGAAATTGTAATAAATTATTCAACATGAGTAAATTTATAATGAACTACAATGTTTGCTATAATTTGAAGTTTCGACAAAAAATGTCTGCAGATGCTGTTGGCTATCGAACCATTCACATGCCACAACAATTGGGTGACTTTGGTGTTTCATCAAATAGATCATTTGGAACATTTCAAATTATAATGTCCAGCGATAAACCATATGTTTCGAGGATGTTTGCCCCAAAGATTGACAGTCTTAGAACTCGACAAGAATGGGTTAGACTGTCTTACATTAAATTCATCACACACAGCTTACCATTTCCTTATGATCAACATGATTATCCTCAAGTTGAACTGGATGAATGTATTTCTCCTTGTATTGGCAACTTGACAAAAGTCGATGGATATCTTTATCCTCTCGTAGTGGCCAATGAGTCAGATGATCAGTTAAAACTTCTCACTGTTCAAGATTTAAATTATCCATTCTTTGCAGCTAGATTTGATCAAGCATTTGACGTGTGCAAGTTAAAATGTAAATATTTTCGCAAATTTCAACAAGATTACTCTTATTATGTAACTATTGCTTTCATTGCCGGTGAATGGCCTGGTTTTTCTTTTTGGATGAGAAGAACTGACAATTATGTGACGAAAATTATTTTTACCCCTCAATTTAGATTGTGTGATTTAATCCTTGCAATTGGTAATGTCATTGGAATCTGGTTCGGTATTGCTGTTTGGCATTTAAATCCGATCAAACTTTTAAAAAAGTTTCAAGGTGATGATGTTGATGATGACAAACAAATCATTACAAAACTTTGCAATTTACGAATCAATTATGTTCGTACTTTAGACTTGTTCAAGAGGACACAAACAGCAGCTGAAGTATTTAAAATTAAATTGATTAGAAAAAATTCATTAAGTCGAACAAAAAAGACAATCAATCCGATTCTTCACAATTATCGACTTGGTTTATCGAATTTAAAAGACTACAGTTGTGAAAGAGTTTAATTGTAAACGATGCAAATCATTTATTCATTTGTTCCTTTCATTTGCATAAATTAAGATACACTGACTATCTTGGCGATTGAATAAAATTTATTTTCAGTTTTTCAAACAATTTGATTTAATTGATTGGTCTTTTCAAGCAATCGAACAGCAAGTTTACTTGGCAAAAACAAACACGGAGACATCAATTAACAGCAGGTGCCATTTTACATTTAAATCTTGATGAGAGAATCAAGTAAGTTATGTGCAAAGCCGTAAATATTTCGGTCATCTGAATTAGCAAGAAGAACAAGACCTTTCTGTGACTTTTTGTCGAAACCAATGTAAGTTGAAAACCCTCCGGTTCCTCCGCTATGAGTTATTATTTCAGTTCCATTGATCTTTAAAATGTGCCATCCAAGTGCCACTGACGTTTTTTCATCAATTCGAAATTGTTCTCTGTGACATTGTTTGAACAATCCACTTTCATGAATGCATGTTCCTTCCTGCATGTTTATAAGTAAGTATTTAGTCATGTCCATGACATTGGACCTGAGAGCACCGGCTCCTTCCAAAGCAGGAAGATCCCAGTAAGGAACTGATGTACCATTAGCATGTCCATGGGCTAAATTTTTACCAATCAACTTAGTTGAAGTTTTAGTCATGTTTAATTTGCTGGTCATTAAATCGTGAACCATTGTTTCATAGGAAAGTCCTGTTTTATCGGAAATAAGTTGTCCAAGTAATCCCATGGCATAATTTGAGTATTCATACTGACTTCCTGGTGCTCTCGTCAAGTTGTAAGAAGAAAGTGCTTCATAGAGAAGATCCTTCGTGTAAGTTTTATATGGATTTAGTGGGTCTTCCACAACCATATTTGGTGGAAGTCTAGGCAATCCTGATGTATGAGTTGCCAAGTGACGCATGGTGATTTGTTGGCCTTTAAATTGTGGAACTTTTTTTCCAGGAAGATGCTTGGCGATTGGATCATCCAACTTCATCAGTCCTTTGTCCAACTGATCGGCTAAGAGAAATGTTGTGAAAGTTTTGGTGATTGAACCAAGCTCGAAGATGCTGTCTTCGTCAATCAAAGCCTCTTCTGTGATCAACCTCTTCCCATGATTGTAGAAAGTTACTTCACCATCATCGACGACCGAGACAGCTGCTCCAACAGACAAAGGATTCACCTTGAAGTACTCTTCCAACTTGGCTTTCACATCCACTGATAAACCAATGTGAATATTTATATGAATGCATAGGAGCAAAGCTACATACTTGAAAACTTGGTTCATGATGTTGTCTCGACAAAGTATGATGAGTCAAAGGCAGCAGAATGGAAAATGAGTTGATATCAACAAGACTTTACTGCATTTAAAGACATCTATTAGTAATATCACCTTCATGTCACCTGCTATTGGAATTTGTTTCATGCCATGAGATAAAGTTGTTGACAAACTTCGTCTCTTTGATATTAAGCATATGATTTAATGTGATTGAGAAATTCAATTATTTATTTGGAATAACGCCCTTCACTCTATCGTCCTGAACAAATGAATTACCAACTTTTATGTTATTTACTTCTTTGCAATCAGCAACTGAGCTTTAAGCAGTTAACCTTTGTTCTTAAAAGCTGCGGAGGTATTTAGAATGTTTCATCTTTGTAAGCAACAAGAAAATATGTGATACAGTGATTAGTAAAGTAATGACAATTCTTAATTTATTCTATCGAAAAGATGTTCGGTTGACCAATGGTAGGAAAACCAAAATAATCAAATCAATATAATTTGATGCATCATAAAATCATTCGAGATGAGGAATTTCTCCAGCGTAAATAAACAGAAAAGAACCAGAAAAGTCAAAATCTTGAGTTTCACTTTCCATGCTCGATGGATTGTTGTATTGGTGTCGAAAAACTTGTGATCTGTCGTAATGATACCAAGTCATAAGATTTCTTCCTAAGTAATGAATTTTCCAAATAGAATAAGATCACACAAGTTTCAGTCGAAAACAAGCAGAACAAGGTAGAGTTTACCTGTGTAACTTGAGTGTAAACTTATCTGTGAAATCAGCAAGGATGAAAGGTTTGTTCTCAAAGCTCGCTAAAGTTTCTGGTGCCATATGGTGTGTTCCTCATTATCCAACAATAATTGAATTTGATTTCAAAAGACAAAAATTCAATGGTGTCATGGGTTCAGCAATCGGTTCCATATTGAAGGCCTTTACATACAAAGGCAATGTAACTTTTGTCTACGCACGGGAACAATCAACGCTAATCAATTCTACAACCCAAGCTTACTCAGGATGTATGGGTAAGTTGCAAAGAGGTGAAGCTGACTTCATCTTAATTCCTCGAACAATGCCCATCGTGAACATTCCCAACGTCACTCAGCTGAATATGTCAGTTGGTCCATCTTCAGGCATTTGGATGTTAGCTCCTTACCTGAGTGACCAATCTAATGATGAATGGGCAAGCAGTCCACTTGAAGCTTTTGCCTCTCTTGATGTCGAAGTCTGGTCAATTATGGCTCTTCTTTGGATTGTTTTTTTCACTCTCATGTATTTCGCTGCTTCGTATGCCTCATCAACTGATGAAGAGACCGAAAAAACTGATCCAATCAACGACCAGTCAATACTTTACCAAGTTGGTTCTCACATACTTGCCTGTGAGTCGTGTGATTATGTCCGAAGCACACAAAGATACATTTCAATTTTGATGTCAATCTTTGCCTTTTTCATCGCCTGCTACTTGTCAGGTTCTATCACCACTGAACAAGTTTCCGTCAAGCAAATATACGTCTATGACAGTTATGAGAAGATTTGGAAGAACAAAAATGTACAACCAGTTTGGTTACCAGGATTTGGTGATCAATTGTCTTATGCTAATTCACCTCAACGTTCGGATTTGAAGCATATTTGGGATCATTCACAATCAATCGAGAAAAAGTACCCAAAGAAAAGAACTTCAGTCATCGGCTCAGACTTATCATTGATCATCACTGATTACTCAGCTCGAGCAAAGAAACAAGAGTTTGTTATTTTCACCGGGCACTACTCGTATCCTTTCTTCGTAGCTGTTTCATGTTCTATTTTTCCCATATTTGTTCCCAATTTGGCATTTAAAGGAACACGTGATGAGCACTTGCCTTCATCACTGTACACTTTTGTGACTTCTCGATTCATTACCAAGGCAAAATCATCATACTTTGCATCCTTTGCCAAAGTAATGAATGAATATGGCTTGATTCAACGACCAACTATGACCACAGAAGTAGTGGAATCAATTGCAAAGATGCTCATGGTCAAACCCAAGTTAGATGAACACTATTGGAAATGTCTCAACACACAAAAGTTGCCCACAGTTTATCCAGAACCATCTGTTCTGAGTTTGGATGCTGCAAAGAACATCTTCAATCTCCTTTTGGTGCTCTGTTTGATTGCAATAGTTGTTCTGATCCTTGAAAAAATCAGATACAGTCATCAAGAGAAAGTTCAAAAGGCCAGAAAGTCAAGCGTTCATTCATTGCGATAAATTAATTACCAGGAATGATAATAATTCATCGAAATGATTTCACAGCTATCATTACAAGGTAACTTAATAACTCTGACACACTTTTCTCTTGCAAGCGACACAACATGATGAAAATCGATGGATTGTGAAATTACTCAGACTTCTTAGAGTTATTATTCACTAGAACTTTCATTCTAACTCTTCTATTGTCACCAAACACCAAAGTCATCACTGAGTTTGACTTATTCCTTCATTTTACTATTGCACCAAATGACTTTAATTCGAATTTGAACCATCGACAATTTGGTTGACTGTTGTGAATTGAACATTGCTCAAATTTTCACAATGAATAGTCATCAATCATCAAGTATCTAAATGTCAAAGAAGTAAATAATGATCCTCTCACCATGAGTCGAAATTGAATTATCTGCAGGTGTTGAGAACTTGAGTTCTTTTACTAGGCTCGAACACATTTTGTCAATAAAGCATTGAGTCTGTTTGCTCTTGAACCAGTCGATCATTATGAAACCTTCAATAAAGTTTGTCTATTCTCTCTTATGTCTGTTTCTCTTAGTGGTGTGTATCACCTTGAAGACTCGCGATTACATGAAGTTCTCAACCACAACCAACTTTGCTCCATACAGCCCAACCAAACTGATGGTTCCAAAATTATCTTTGTGTTTTCACTTCAAGCATTTCCTTGATTTGAACAATATCACAAGTTCCAACGACTATGATCCTTTAAGAGGGTTGAGTGTGTATCAGCTATTCAATTTATCTCCTCACATCAATGGTTTGCTCAGCGAATGTTCAATTCGAGATTCACAGATGAATATCAATCAACTGCAGGGTGATGAGTGTGTCAAGATTTTCAATGTCCAACGTTACAAACTTTTAAATAACATCTGCTACATTTTCGACCTCAAGTATCAGAAAGAACTCAACTTCTACTTGTTGTCCAACTCGATGAAAGAAGATGCGCTATTGTTTAGTTTGACTTTCAACTCATCCTACAACTTAGAATTTCCAATGTTGGCAATTCTTCATCTGGAAGATAAACCTTTTTCCGAGCTTGTCTACAGCCAAAAAATCGTCAGGTCACCAAGAACTGACGAAACTTACTTTCTCACTTATTCATGGCAAGATAAAGAAAGGCTTCCATTTCCCTATGACACTCGTTGTCAACCGTTGAGTACAGTTCACTGCAACTTCAAAGTTATCGATTATCTTTTCATTAAGAACCGATTAAGACCTCACTACATGGAAGAAGCAAAGTGTGACCATTCCTGTCATTTTAGTGATTTCAATGATACTGAATCAGTTGAAAATCCACTCAAGACAACTCATCGGTGTCATCGTGCTTGTAAACATAATTTAGTCCTAACTCATCCTCTCAAGTCTCTCAGTTCTGAGGAAAAGTTACAAATTTATGTGGAAAAACCAGATCGACCATCGATGAAGATGCAATACATTCCAGAAACACACTTGATGGATTATTTGACCTACTGTTTGACCCTTACCAGCATGTGGATTGAATTTTCATTCATCGGTCTTCTCACTTCAAGACCTTTAAAAAATATGACGAAATGTTGAAAACTCTTCGTCTTCGTTTAATCACAACTTTTAATTTCAACTGGCGTTCTTTAGCCATTAGAAAGCAGCTTTTGCAAAAGAAAAAGCTTAACAGTAACTACTCAATTTATAAATCTCACATACGTTTGTTCTTTCATCGTCCTTTATTAAAGTCCATATGGATCAATTCTGTTGGAATGATCATCTTGCTTGGCATGTTTCATCAACTGAGTGAAATTGTCATCACTTACCTTCAGTATGACACAAGGTGTAAAATGAAATTCATGTTTGAAGATCAAATCAAATATCCACAATTCATCGTGTGTGTTGATCTTAACAGTTTATTTAAAGTTTACAATTACTCCAAGTTCATCTACTGGGAAAGTAACTATGAACTTAGACTTAAAGAAGAGGATCGAATTTTAAACTTAACCGTAGAACAGATATTCAACAGAGTGTCTTCTCGTGACATCTTACATCAATGTACATTTCGAAAGACATTAAAAAATTTTGAAGTAAAAATGGAAAAATACTCTAAAGAAGAATGTCTGAGAATGTTCATGGTGAACAAGTTCTACAACAATCGACAAATTTGTTTTCATTTTTCTCCTTTCAACCTGGGTTCTGGAAAGTCAGTCATGAAAATTAAGTATTCTGTTCAATCTGATTTCTACTATACAGTCATTCTTAATCCACTTCTTCGTAACTATGATTTAAAAGTTCTACTACATTCTTCTGATCCAACCTGGGTGCGAACTTCAATGGAACATGCAAGAATCTCTGTCGGTAGCAATCGAAATAGATTTCAAGTTTTATCTCATACAAGTCAACATGAAAAAAGTTTACCTGCTCCATATAACACTCGATGTAAAAAATTAAATCCTCACAAATGTTACAATGTTTGCTACTTTCAAACAATCAATCAATCTCGACTCCTTCCGTATGCTGTAATAACAGGAAAGAACTGGCCGCTTAAAATCCTGGATTACACTGATATGTTAAATGATTCTATGAACAACTTTTGGGTCAAAGCTGAAGAAGAATGTGATAAACTTTGTAATCATCGGTCATGTGAAGTCATTTATTTCCGAACATACATCACCGAGCCATTGACTCATTTCAGATCTGAGATCGAATTTGCAATTGGCACCAGTATGGCTCCTTATCTACAAGTTCAGCACATTGCATTCCAATTGATTTCTGACTTGATTTTCCAATTGATCAGTACAATTGTATTCTGGACAGGATTTTCCTTCATCTCTATTTATCCTGCAAACTTACTTGAAAACTCACGAGTTAAAAAGATGTTCACCGAATTACAATCAACAGTCAAGAGGATCATCATATTCTTCGAGATTAGACAAAAAGGAATGTTTGATCTGAACTCAGTTGAATTTGTCAAGTTGAAACTGATCAACAGTTTTGGCAATCCAAAAATTGTTGTTAAAAATGTTCTCATCATGACTTGTTTTGTTTGTTTTTCAATTCATTTGGGTTTGCACGTAAGATTTTACATGACTTATCCAGCCGATATAAAAGTTATCACGTTGATGGAGAATAACAGAGACTACCAGTTAACTCTTTGTCTCGATTGGACACAAATCGATACAATTAATGACAAAACCAACTTAACTATTGCTGATATATTCGATCTTTCTCCTTCAACTGAAAGTTTACACTCAAGTTGTGGTTATTGGGGCCGACATAATAAAATGGAAAATGACTTGAAAAATGCTTCAGATAGAATTTTATTCGAGAGCAAGAACTTTACCATCTGTAGTAAACTTTACAAAGTAACTAAGTTTGTAAGATTCAACAACATTTGCTATTCATTTGAATATTTAAAGAAAGACACATGGTCACGAAGTCAGATGAAAAATTCATTTAGCCAAGGTCGAATATTATACATGATTGGAGTGAAAAACGACTTACTAACTGAACAATTTAAAGTAATCGTTCATCCAAATGAAGACTTGAAGTATCCAATTTCTTCGATCATCTGGGCACCAGTTTTTGATCGTGAACATGTCACCGTATCATACTTGGTGACTTACAACTTGTTCAAAGTGGCATCACTTCCTCCACCTTATTCAGATATGGGATTTACTCACATGCTCAAGTTTTCATGTATCGACAAGTGTATCGCTGAACTCATGGCAAAACAGAATAAATCTTACGGTTATTTGGTCACCAAAAGGTCTTATGAACAATATTTTTCTGTCTTAGATTCCAGCATCAATGAGATGGTACGAATGTATGCTTCAGAGTGCCGAAAATCATGTCGATGGAATGAAAAGTGGTTTAAAAAAATGTTCTATGAATTCACTGTAACTTATATGATTACATTTGGTAGAGTAGGAAGTTTCACCAAGAAAAATTCAACAGCATACTTTGTTATTTACAGTACAAACGATCCAATAATGGATGTATACTATGAGAAAAATTACTCTTTTGTCGAATTAATCATTGACATTGGCAACGTCTTAGGAATTTGGTTTGGAGTTTCTGCTTTTCAAATTATATCCATGCGTTTGAGTAAACGAGTATCCTTGAAGAGTATCTCTCAAATCGAGAGAGACATCGAATCGATAGAACGAACAATTAACAATTTTCAGATGACAAGAAGATGTCCAAATCTGTTATAATTATTATATAGTATATAATTGTCCATGATTCAATGGAAGTCACTTGTTCTGTAACCAGAATTCGACAATTATCACCAGTGATATTTATCATGTTTCATTTAACTATTAAATTAATTTAACTATTTTATTGTTAATTTGAATGTTTGTCAATTCGACTTTTTACCTGCGGACAAGAGAACTCGAGACTTTTTCTTTCTTTCTATTCTCTCATTTTTCCATTCTTCATGCTTTACTTTTTTAGCCATTTTATTTTACCCTGAGAAGACTTGTGTAGAATTTGCAATCGATTGGTTCTACAAGGTAAAAGAAAGAACCATTAAGAGAGAGAGAGGGAGAGAGAAAGACAAAAAGAAAAGAAAGAGAATAAAGAGAAAGATAGAGCAAGTGCCGTGAAAAAGTCAAATTTCACCATTCCACTGCATGGAACTTACTTTGTTGGGGTTTTGTTACCTTCTTGTCTTTATTTTCCTTCTTTCTTTTACTCCGAGAAAGAAAGTAAGGAGAAGCAAGGTACTTCGTCTGTGAACTGTTTAGCAATCGACTTAACATTGCCTTCAAAGAAGCATAAAGGTGATCAAAAGGTCCACAAGCAGCTGGTCATCATAGCAACTGCATCAATTGAAGTGAGACAAACACACTCATTCAACTGGTCAGTGGTGAAGATCATCCTTCAGTATGATCAAACTGGTCAACTTGATCATACTGATCACTACCATTTGGTCAGTTTCATCTTATCAACATTCTATTACAATTGGTAAGTTTATTCATTATTATTGCACCTTTTGTAGCTGTTATTGCGTGCACAAAACATTTACATGCATCAGAAAGTAGAGAATTAAATGTCCTCAAAGTTAATGTCTTGCTCAATAGCTTTTTGTACTCTCATTGCACAAACATGAAACTGACCAACCACCTGGTCTTTTTAACCTGACTGATTTAACCTGAGGAAGAAGAGAAGCAAACCATTTTGTTTTAATTCACCAACCACTTTGTGTGTAATTATTTTCAGTTCTGTAGTATTGACAATGACACAATTTTACTCCAGGTGTTGTAATAAGAGAAGATTCACCAAAGTACATTGGAAGTTCAATTGAAAAGGCAATATCATCTATCCATCATCCTGACACTAAGATTCGATTGAGAGAAATTCGAGTGAACAATGAAACAACCATCGATGCAATGTGTCAAGGACTTCTTGGTAATGAATCCTGGAGTGATGTTGATAATGATGGTGATTACAATTTACAATCAATTGATTTACAAAGCAATGACAATCAATTGAAAAATCCGTTGCATCGATCATCAAATGATGATCATATGAATCCTAAGGTAACAATTTTGATGGATGCAAGTGATATTCAATTGAGTTATCTAACAAGTGGATCATCATCAAGTAAATCTATCAACAGCAATGGTTCACCTGAAATAAAAGATTTATCTCATCGATATGGAATACCAACAGTCTCAGTGATTGATTCATCCCTATCAAAGAACATTTTCATCCCATCAACTGATCGTCAATGGCATCTGACAATTAGAACTTTATCCAACGTCGTGACAACTAGCCTGGTTAAAGATTTAATCATTGAATATCGAATTCGTAAAGTTGCCATTTTGTATGATGAGTCATTTGGTAAGTATTTTTGTGTCAATCTTTTTACATGCATCTTAAATTGGCCATTGAATTTATCTTTTAACTTAAACCATTTGATTGTTATCCTTTTAAACAGTCAACTCTCACCCGGATTCACTGTCAACATTGAGTTCAGTTGTTTTAGATGCTATTTTGACAGTTTCCATTGTTGACCATGAAAATGGTAAAAGCATTTCATCCATTTTGAGTAACATTAGAAACTATAATGTTACCAATTTTGTCATACTCGGTACCATGGAAACAATCAATACAATCCTTGAAGTGGTGAG